>CM050519.1:95513139-95763139 GCA_027563665.1 Antrozous pallidus | reverse complement strand
GCCAAGGTCCATGCCCTTGACTGAAATTGAACCTGGGACCTTCCAGTCCGCAGGCTGACACTCTGTCCACTGGGCCAAACTGGTTAGGGCCCTATCCTCATTTTAAATGGACCAGGAATAGCATGTTGTGTTTTTTGGGTTCTTTTTGTGTGTTTTTTTTTTGTTTTGTTTTTTGTCTTTTTGTTAATCCTCACCAGAGGATATCTTTTTAAAAAATATACTTTATTGACTTTTTACAGAGAGGAAGGGAGAGGAATAGAGAGTCAGAAACATCGATCAGCTGCCTCCTGCACACCTTCTACTGTGGATGTGCCCACAGCCAACGTACATGCCTTCGACCAGAATCGAACCCACGACCCTTCAGTCCCCAGGCCGACGCTCTATCCACTGAGCCAAACTGGTTTTGGCCTGAGGATATCTTTTGATTGGTTTTTAGGGTGAATGGAATAGAGGAGGAGGAACAGAGAGAAGCATCGATGTGAGAGACGCATCAACTGATCGCCTCCCGCACACCCCGACCAGGGCCAGGGATCGAACCCGCAGCCGAGGTTCGTGCCCTGGACCGGAACCGCACTCGGGGCCCTTCAGCCGAGGGCCGACGCTGCATCCACGGAGCCACACCGGCCGGGCTCCCCGCCTCCTCACAAAAGGCTTCGGGGATGGCGTGTCTGCAACGCTTCTTCCCCCAAATCAAATTAGTCTCCGCGATTAGCACCACACGGAGGCATTATGTTCCCAGCAGGTCTGCTCATCCAGGTGAAACCTCGCAATCAGGAGCAGGAGCGGGGCCATGTGCCTCCCCCGCAGGGCGCACACCCTGGCACCCTGCCCGCCCGCCCGCAGCCGCCCTCACTTTCCCGGGACGCGGCGGCCAGGAGACAGATGGGCCGGCCCGCAGCCGCCGCCCCCCGGGCTCCCGGCCAGTGCACACGCGGGCAGTGCTCCTCCTCGTCGGATGGTCCTTGAGGGGTCATTAGGCCCCCGCGGGGCGCAGCGCCCTCCCTGCAGGTCTGATCTCTCTGCCCGCCCGGCGTCCCAGATCCCCTGCCCTGTCCTCCCCACCACCCCCTGCCCGAACCCGGACAATGCCCTTCCTCCGGAAAGGACATCAGAGAGCAAACAGTGTGGAGGAACGGACATCGAGACCAGACGGAGTGGAAGGAGGAAAAGAGAGCGGAGGGAGGACATCGATGTGAGAGAGGTGCACCGATTGGCTGCCTCCTGCACGCACCCGGACCGGGGCGGGGAACAAATCCGCCCTCAGGTATGTGCCCCGGGCTGGGAATCAAACACACAGCCCTTTGGTGCAGGGGCCAATGCTCTAACCACTTGGCAACACCAGCCAGAGCTGTGAAATAGCTTTTGAATTGTAAACACAACGCCCTTCTAGGTGGTTCTCACCTCCTCCTCGAGTTCTACCTACACACACATGACACACACACGACACACACACCACACACACACACACCACACACACACACACCCATCACACACACACACACCACACATACATACCACACACACATCACACACACACCACACACACACACCACACACATACAACACAACACACACACACACCACACACACACACACACAGGACACACACACAGGGTACACACACACAGACCACACACACACAACGCAACACATACACACCACACACACACCACAGTGGGACAGACACCACTCACACACACCCCCATCACACATACCACACACACACACAACACAACACAACACACACACACCCATCACACACACACACAGGACATACACACAGGGTACACACATACAACACAACACACAGACACCACACACACACACACACATACAACACAACACACACCACACACACACACACACAGGACACACACACAGGGTACACACACACAGACCACACACACACAACGCAACACACACACACCACACACACACCACAGACACCACTCACACACACCCCCATCACACATACCACACACACACACAACACAACACAACACACACACACCCATCACACACACACACAGGACATACACACAGGGTACACACATACAACACAACACACAGACACCACACACACACACACACACAACACACAACACACACACATCACATATACCACACACACACACACACACACCACACACAACACACACACGCAGGAGGAGGAAGGTGTCCTGTGTCTTCCTCTCTCGGACGTCTCTCTGAGTCAGTCTGGAGGTCAGTGGGCAGTTTCCTGTCCTCCCTGTCCCCCCAGTCGGGGCGTAGAGGGTCAGGGACAGGCCGGCAGCACCCCGGGGCCCACTCCTGCTGCACGCAGGGGACCGAGCGTCCTTCTTTCCGTCTGAAGCTGAGGGTGACTCTGTGTTCACGCGTGGGACAATCTTTCCATCTCACAAACGTCCTCGTTCGGCGGCAGCTGGCTCGTGGGGCAGACGTGGCAAACCACAGAGGAAGGAACGGCGGCGGGGGGAGGGGGAGCAGGGCTGCCGACAATCCCTCCGCAAACACTCGTGTTTACTCTGCTACTGCCCTGTGTCAGCCGCAGGCAGCCACGGCAGGGGCCCCCGAGCCTCTCCGCGGGGCGGGCTGGGGGAGGACACGTGGACTCGGGCCGTTGGCGGAGCCACCGCCTCCTGGGCCCACGCACGGCTCCTCTGATCGCCCGTGCAGGGCCGGGCGAGCGGCGGGACGCAGCGGCTCAGGCCTTGTGACTCCAACTGCAGAGAAACAGGTCCAGCTCCTGAGCCAGCCTCACCAGCTCTGTGGCCAGCCCCTCAATAAAGCCCTATTTCAAATGTTCAGAGGCTAATCTGGCCGGCGTGGTTCAGGGACTGAGCGTCGACCTATCAACCAAGAGGTCAGGGTTCGATTCCCAGTCGGGGCGCAGGCCCGGGGTGTGGGCTCCATCCCCAGTGTGGGGCGTGCAGGAGGCAGCTGGTCCCTGGTTCTCTCTCATCATGGATGTTTCTCTCTCTCTCCCTCTCCCTTCCTCTCTGACATCCGTACAAATACAGTTTTAAAAACCTGAAGATGCCAATCAAATACTGTGTGAGCGAGTGAAGGAGCACCCATGGAATCTCCCGCGCGTGAAGGGTCACCAGCTCCCGTTTCTCCGGCCAGACCGGCGAGTGGCATTCCGGGCCCAGGTCGCCCCGAGGCCATGTCCGCAGGACCGGTGTCCAGGAAGCTGGACGGATGTTGGCGTGCTTGAGGTTGTCCCAGAGGCCCCTTACACTATCTTCAATTTTTTGGATTCTTTTGGTTTCTTGCTTTTTCAGCTGAGCGGATTTTACCTCTTTGTATTTCAAATCTTTAACTTGGTTCTTAGGGTGCTCTAGAGTACTTTTAGGTCAACCTCAAGCATACCAACATCCGAATTATAGGGGTGCCAGAAAAAGAGAGAGAGCAAGACAATGAAAACCTATTTGAAGAAATAGTGACTGAAAACTTCCCACACCTGGTGAAAGAAATTGACTTAAAAGTCCAAGAAACGCATAGAACCCCAATATATAGGAACCTTAAGAGGAACACACCAAGGCACATCATAATTAAAATGCCAAGAGCAAAAGACGAAGAGAGTTTAAAAGCAGCAAGAGAAAAACAGGTAGTTACCTATAAGGGAGCACCCATACGATTGTCAGCGGATTTCTCAACAGAAACGATGCAGGCCAGACAGGAGTGGCAAGAAATATTCAAAGTGATGAATAGCAAGAATCTACAACCAAGATTACTCTATCCAGCAAAGCTGTCATTCAGAATTGAAGGCCAGATAAAGTGCTTCGCAGATAAGAAAAAGCTAAAGGAGTTCATCACCAGGAAACCAATATTATATGAAATGCTGAAAGATATTCTTTAAGAAGAGGAAGAAGGAAAAGATAAAAGTGTAAATTAGGAACAACAAATACACATCTATCAACAAATGAATCTAAAAATCAAGTGAATTGATAATCTGATGAACAGGATAAACTGGTGAATGTAACAGAATCATGGACATAGAGAGGGAAGGGACTGATAATTCTTGGGGAGAAAGGGGGTGTGGGAAGTGCAGCAAGAGACTGGACAAAAATCATGCACCTATGGGAGAGGACAGTGGAGGGGGGTGAGGGTGGAGGGTGGGATGGGTACCAGGTGGAGGGGAGCTATAGGGGGAAAAAAGGGAACAATGTAATTAATAAACTGAACAATAAAGATTAAATTTAAAAAAGAGCGCTGGGCGGGCAGGTCTGTGGGGTGCTGTGTGTGTGGACTGGCCAGGCACTGACCACTCCACGGCTGTGTCTGAAATCGATCCCGTTCGCATCTCCGGTTCCACTGAGGACACGGGGATCCCAGGCAGCCAGGGGAGCTGAGGGCCCCCCCTCAGGTGCTCGGCACCAGGGACAGGGCTCTGGGTGCCAGGTTGGAGATGCGCTGGCGGCGGGGTGCGCGCAGGCGACAAAGAGGCGCCGCGGGAGCCTCTTGCCACGCTGAGCGCCTTCTCATGAGGCCGGCCACCACCCTCCGGGTGTCACCCAGACGAGCGGGCGCTCGCGTCCACGCAAACACCCACACGCGGCGTTTCCCGCAGCTCCGTCCAGAGCCGCCAGAACCCAAAGCCCAGACGGCTCCCCGCACCGGGCCGCGGGTGCCCCGAGCTCCCTCCGGACCACAACGCCTACTGGGTGCCGATAGAGCGAAGATCTCCAGCCACGAGCGGACACGCAGGGGAGTCTGACGCCATGGGACTCAGGGGCAGAAGCCAGCCGAAAAGGCTACAGCCCGTGTGATCCCGGCCCGTGGCCCCCGGGGAAAGGATGGGGGACAGGGACCAGCCAGGGCTGCGGGGCTGGGGGCGGGGCTGGGGGCGGGGCTGGGGGCTGGGGGCGGGGCGCGGGGGCGGGGCTGGGGGCGGGGCTGGGGGCGGGGCTGGGGGCTGGGGGCGGGGCTGGGGGCGGGGCTGGGGGCGGGGCTGGGGGCTGGGGGCGGGGCGCGGGGGCGGGGGCGGGGCAGGGGACGAAGGTAGAGCCCTCAGGGTTTCATTCTCCGTGACCCATGTCACGTGGAAACCAGACTGTCCACGCCCACAGAACACGCACCCCGGAGCCGAGCCCGGAGCCGGGGTCTCAGCGCCCACCGGAATGGGGAGCGGGTCCGATCTAAAGCAGGGGCCCTGACAGCACCGTGCCACCCTGATCCCAAAGCTGGGGTAAGGGTAGGGCTGTGTCCCAAGGCCAGTCACCTCCACGTGCCCCCAAATCCCTAGGCCTTGGGGGGCCCTCACCACCAGACCTCGAGAGGGGGCGTGTTTGCAGGCGGTCCTGGCAGGTGTGGCGGGCGGAAGAGTGACCTCACACGACGGTCGTTAGGAAAGGGCTTTGGGGACACAGGCAGAGGAGGCCCCGTGGAGACGGAGGCAGGTGGGGGACTGGGCCATGCACCAAGGGTTTCCGGACACGGGACGCTGGGAGCGGCCTGGGAGACCCTTGGCCCCCGAGGAGCCCGCGCTGCTCTGGGACCTCTGACCTCCGGACCCCGAGACCCCGGACGCTGCCCTCAAAGCACCGTCTGTGGGAGCCGGCGCTCAGGGCCAACGCCGCCACGCTGAGCCGGGCCCCTTCCTTCCCCCAAATCTGGGGGCTGCTGGGAGGAGGCAGCCGCCGCCGCCCCCCGTCCAGGGCCCTGAACCACTGCCCGCCCCTCACCCCCAGCGGGGACCCCGAAGTCCCGTCCTTGTGGCCCCCGCTGTCTGAGGCCAGGCACCTCCATCTCTCAGGGTTCTCAGGGGAACCGGAGTTACCCGCCCTCCGCCTTCCGCAGCGTGTCGGGCCGGCGTGTCACACTCCAAGGCCAGCCCGGGCCAATGAACGAGTTTGACATGCTTGGCGGGGGGTCACGCTCTCCCCTAGGACGGCGCACTCGCGTGTGCTCAGGCCGCCCTCCCCTCGGCCACCCCCCCCCAACCCCCGTAATCACCATTAAGGACCCCCAGCCCGAATCCAGCGTCTTTACAAAGGATGTTCTGTTCCCAGTGGAGGTGAGCTTGGTGCAGGGGGGCCCGGGCCAGCCCAGGCCCTCGCCACGCTCCCCTCCCTGCACTCTGACGGGAAGGTACCCAGTGTCCCGCGCAGAGACCTGGGCTAGGGCTCCACACGCTTTTACAGCCCCGCGGCCCTCCGACTCCTCCCCCCTCCCCCCGCCCCCTGCTCAGAGCCTCTGGGACCTAGAGTTCTGCCCGCCCTACAGGGACATGAGAGGTGTCTACCCAGGACAGGGGCCAGGAGGGAGCAGGACGGGAGGAGAGGAGGGAGTGGGGGAGGGGGAGGGAGGGGGAGGGGGAGAAGGAGAGAAGGGAGTGGGGGGAGGCAGAGAGAGGGGGAGAGGGAGGGGCAGGAAGAGAGAAGGGAGTGGGGGGAGGCAGAGAGAGAGGGAGGGGAGGGGCAGAAGGAGAGAAGGGAGTGGGGGAGGCAGGGAGAGGGGGAGGGGGAGAAGGAGAGAGGGGAGTGGGGGGAGGCAGAGAGAGGGGGAGGGGGAGGGGCAGGAGGAGAGAAGGGAGTGGGGGAGGGGGAGAGGAGGGGCAGGAGGAGAGAAGGGAGTGGGGGGAGGTGGAGAGGGGGGAAGGGGCAGGAGAGAAGGGAGTGGGGGAGGTGGAGAGGGGGGACGGGGCAGGAGAGAAGGGAGTGGGGGGAGGTGGAGAGGGGGGAAGGGAAGGGGCAGAGAGAAGGGAGTGGGGAGAGGCAGAGAGAGGGGGAAGGGAAGGGGCAGAGAGAAGGGAGTGGGGAGAGGCAGAGAGAGGGGGAGGGGCAGGGGAGGGGTAGAAGGAGAGAAGGGAGGGGGAGGGGGAGGGGAAGGGGCAGTAGAGAAGGGAGTGGGGAGAGGTGGAGAGAGGGGGAGGGGGGAGGGGAGGGACAGAAGGAGAGAAGGGAGGAGGAGGGGGGAAGGGGCAGGAGAGAAGGGAGTAGGGGGAGGTGGAGAGGGGGAAGGGAGGGGAGGGGAAGGGGGAAGGGCTGGACCAGGGGCCACTGCAAGGTGCTGGGAGGACACAGCTCTGGTGATGCCAGGCCTCCTGCCTTGAGCCCGCCCTGCTCCCCAGGTGAGCTCCCACCTGCTCCCCCCTCCCCGATCCTACACCCGATGCCCGACCCCGAAAGGCAGGAGGCCCCCCCGAAGCTTGGCAAGGCCCCCTCGTGGGAAAAGGAACTTTCCATTTTGCCCAAATGGAACAATCTCTGCCTAATAGAGAGAGAGAGAGAGAGAGAGAGAGAGAGAGAGAGAGAGAGCTGGGGGACAGGGGACACAAACACACACACACACTCACACGCACACATACACGCACACACACACTCACACACGCACACGTGCACGGGAGCGGGAAGGAGGGAGGGGGCAGGCGGTGAGTGGTGGAGGTCCTGGCGTGTTCCGAGACCCTGGTCTGCCAGCTGGGCCTGCGGGGACACAGCCTCATCCTGCCCGGCGTCCCCGACAGCCAGCGAGGACGCGCCTGAGGTCGGCGAGGCCTTGCCGCGGGCCCACCCGGGACCCGCCGCCAGCCGTGCCCACGGAGGCGAGGGGGGTGCCCCCTGGGGAAACGCACCGACTGCTCGTGGGGAGAGCTGCCCGGGCTGCTGATCCCCACGGACCAACCAGCAGCCCCTCCACTCCCCGCGGCCTCCTGCCCGCTCACTGGACGCCAGGGCGGGAGCCGGGCGCGGCCCCTCCCTGTTCGCTAATGGCCGTCTGTTCTCCCTGCGGGGAAGGAGCTGCTGCCCCTCCCGGCCCTTCCCCACCCTCTTAGCCTGAGCACAGCACACTGCCCGTAGCGGGGGGCACGGCCCTGCTGGAGGCTTCCGCACCTGCCATGCCCCCTCCGCACGCGGGGGGGGAGGGGGGGGGAGTCTGTGGCCAGAGATGCCGTGGGAGGGCGGGGGGGGAGTCTGTGGACAGAGATGCCGTGGGAGGGCGGGGGGTGTCTGTGGACAGAGATGCCGTGGGAGGGCGGGGGGGGGTCTGTGGACAGAGATGCCGTGGGAGGGCGGGGGGGGGGTCTGTGGACAGAGATGCCGTGGGAGGGCGGGGGGGGGGTCTGTGGACAGAGATGCCGTGGGAGGGCGGGGGGGGGTCTGTGGACAGCGATGCTGTGAGAGGGGGGGGTCTGTGGACAGAGATGCCGTGGGAGGGCCGGGGGGCGGTCTTTGGACAGAGATGCCGTGGGAGGGCGGGGGGGTCTGTGGACAGAGATGCCGTGGGAGGGCGGGGGGGGGTCTGTGGACAGAGATGCCGTGGGAGGGCGGGGGGGGTCTGTGGACAGAGATGCCGTGGGAGGGCGGGGGGGTCTGTGGACAGAGATGCGTGGGAGGGCGGGGGGGGTCTGTGGACAGAGATGCCGTGGGAGGGCGGGGGGGGTCTGTGGACAGCGATGCTGTGAGAGGGCGGGGGGGGTCTGTGGACAGAGATGCCGTGGGAGGGCGGGGGGGGGTCTGTGGACAGAGATGCCGTGGGAGGGCGGGGGGGGGTCTGTGGACAGAGATGCCATGGGAGGGCCGTCTAACTGAAGGGTGGCAGCAATCGCCTCAGGTGGGAACTGCTGTGTGCGTTCTGTTCTTGTTTGTTCGCTGGAACAACAGAAAGTTATTGAGATTTTCTGGACTTATGTCTGCCATCCCAAGGCTCCATGGATGACGGTTTGGATACCCCATGGATGGTGATCCCACTGGTCATCAAAGCGCATTCCCCTGGGAACCAGGACAGGACAGTTCTCCCACATTGTCTCAGTGGCTACAGATAACGAATTTCGGTGGACTCGGTTGTTGGTCCCGGAATCAGAACAGACCCCAAATTGCCTCAGTAGCTTTAGATAGTACATTGCTGTTGACTCCGTGGTCCCAGAATCTGGACAGCACCATTATTCTAAACTAGTGGCCCGGTGCACGATATTCGTGCACGGGGGATGAGGGGCAGGGGATTCCCTCAGCCCAGCCTGCACCCTCTCCAATCTGGGACCCCTCAGGCCTCTGGCTCCTAACCGGTTGCTCACCTGCCTGCCAGCCTGATCCCCCTGACTGCTCTCCTCTGCTGGCCTGGTCCCCCTAAACTGCTCTCCCCTGCTTGCCTGATGGCCTCTAACCTCCTCTGCCTTGGCCCCCCGCCAACATGGCTTTGTCGGGAAGGATGTCGGGAAGGATGTCTGGAAGGTTGCCAGGAAGGTGTTCAGTCTAACGAGCGTATTACCCTTTCATTAGCATAGGTTGCCCAGGTGATCCCAGATAACGTGTTTCTGTGGATTCAGAGATTCGTAGATACTTATGTAACTAACTTGCTCACTTTTTGCTTCTGTAAAAAAAAAAAAAAAATGCTTTTTGCAAAACAGGTTCCTCCTTCCAGACCCACAGACACAGCCGGTACCGTTGTGATATTCTGCCCACATAAGCCAGACGCGGCGAGCTGTTCGGGGCGGCGAGGTCTGGAGCGCTGAACGGCTCCCTCGTATGCCGCCGGCTTTTAATAAACGACTCCGTAATTGGGCTCCTTGAGGCGTCCTTTGTAAGATGGGGGCACAACACGACCAGCTGCCTGCGCAGCCGCGGAGCCTGGTGGCTTCAGAACCACGTGGCCGGGCTGTTTGGGGACCTCCATCCGGGCGTCTGGAAACCCTCCTGTTTCCGGTCAACAGGACACACCCCGAAAACGATCCCGCATACTTCCCCGGGGTGTCTGTCGGAGGGCCGATGGGGAAGGGGGAGCCCCCCGTGCAGGCGGCGACGGGCTCTGTGGGCGGCTCGCATGCCGTGTCTCTCTCCACGTGTCTGGGGACTCAGGCCACGGCACAGACGGCTGGGGACACGCGGACGCCCAGCGGCGAATGCTTTGCTGACTCGGCTCCCAGAAGCTGAGCTCCGTGTGCAGACACACGCAGACACGCAGACACACCGGCCGGGGAGCAGCTGGACCCCCTGCGCGGTGAGGCTGGCAGGGAGGCTGTGAGCACAGGGGTCTGTGGGGAGGGATTCGGGCTCCAGGGAAGTGGGTCCCAGCGCACAAACCACCTGGGGACCAGCACCCCGGGCACCCACTCTGCTCGGCAGCCGGAGGGCCCCGTCAGTGCTGGGCGGCCCCCGGAGCACCCAGAAACACACCCCTCCCGGCCTCCCAGTGACAGCCCAGCCCTGGGTCTCATCCCTCCACACCCGCATCTCCCAGAATCTCCTCGGGGCCAGCAGGGCCGTCGTGGGGGGATGCGGGGTGTCCCTGCGCAGAGCACGCCCGCCCCTCCTCCCACCCCAGCTGAGGGAGCTTCCTTCCGTGTTCCCTGGTGGCCTCTGTGATGGAGGGAAACTTCCAGAGAACAACGCTGCTCCTTTAAGTGGGCTTCTGTGTAGATGTGAGTGAGCCGTGGCCTGTCTCCCTGATGGACACTCTGCAGGCACTGCTCTCCCACCGCGGGTTTCTGGGCGGCGAGTGGACGGTGGGCAGCAGAGGTGGGCGCCCCCGAGCTGCCCCGGGACCCCCCCAACATGGAACCCCTTGGACCTGCACGTGAGCGTCGTGGAAAGGCTGGGCCGTGAGGCTGTCTCCCCCGGTGACGGGCAGCAGGGGAGGGCAGAACACCAGCCTCTGTGAGGAGCCCCGGATCCCCAGCCAGCCCCCCCAAGCCAGGAAGCCACAGGTAAACCGGCAGCCGCACAGCCAGCCGGGTGCAGAGAGCTCCGGGGGACACAAGGCCGCCCGACAGGGCCTGTCTCTCTCAGGATGCTCAGGACGGACTGGAAGGGGCCACGCTGACCCACTGGCCACGGAGGGGACACGCCACCGCACTGCCACGTTGCCCACGAGGCTCTTGGGAGTTCTCGGGCCCTGCTTCCCGAACCAACGGCCTGTGGGACTACCAGGGGCCCGGATGACGGCTATTCTGTCTCTCAGCCAGCACGTGACGGCACGGAGCGGGGGAGCCAGCGCAGAGTGCTGCCCGGAGCAGCTGAGCATCGGGGGCCCCTGATGGGGGACAAGGCCCTGGAGCTCAGGACCCCATGTGATGGGGACAAGCGCCTGGCACCCCCCAACCACGTGACGGAGGACAAGCTCCTGACACTCAGGACCTCATGTGACAGGGGACAAGGCCCCAGAGCCGAGGACCCCACACAATGGGGGACAAGCCCCTGGTGCTCAGGACCCCGCATGACGGGGGACAAGGCCCCAGAGCCCAGGACCCACGTGACGGGGAGCTCACGTCCACTCCAGGACCCAAGACTGACAAGAACCCCGGCCTCTGGCCCCCTGGGAAGCCAGCACTTTGCAGTGAGAAGCACAGAAACGGGAGGCGCTGCGGGACACGCTGCCCACGCCCGGGACAGGGACCCCCACCGGTGCGCGGCCGGCAGGCGTGTGGCGGGACTGCTCTCCACGTGCCACGTCGGCCTCTGCCGGCGCTCGCCTCACTCCCGGGCGTGATCGGGCGGAAGAGGACTCCTGTCTGTGGAAAGAGGGACCGAGGCGGCCCAGGCCCCACCCAGGGAGCGTGTTTGTGGGCGTGGAGCCGAGACGGTGGCCGAGCTACACACAGAGACACGGGAGCGCGAAGACAGGACGCCGCCGCCGGCGCGGGGCCGTGCTGGTGCCCGAGCCCTGGCACAGGGGCCGCTGGCGAGGGACACGCCGCATGGGGCAGCAGCATTAGCTCGAGAGCCAACACCGAGAAAACGGCGCCCACGCCTCAGCCTGCGGCACCTCCTCCTGTGCCGCCCCAACCCTCTTCCTCACGGGGCCTCGGTGCTCGGGGTCTGGCCGCTCGCACCGGTGCTGCCCAGGGACCCATCCCGGCGTCCCTCCCGAGGCCGCGACTCACATCTGAAACCGGGCTTCCTGGCTGTGAGGTGCGTCTCGGGCTGTGTGCGCCTGGGTGTGCATGAGTGCGTGTATGAGCAACGGGGTGGTGTGTGCATGTATGTGTCTGTGTGTGCATGAGTGCGTGTATGAGCAACGGGGGTGGTGTGTGCATGTGTGCGCCTGGGTGTGCATGAGTGCGTGTATGAGCAACGGGGTGGTGTGTGCATGTATGTGTCTGTGTGTGCACGAGTGCGTGTATGAGCAACGGGGTGCTGTGTGCATGTGTGCCTGGGTGTGCATGAGTGCGTGTATGAGCAACGGGGTGGTGTGTGCATGTATGTGTCTGTGTGTGCATGAGTGCGTGTATGAGCAACGGGGTGGTGTGTGCATGTGTGCGCCTGGGTGTGCATGAGTGCGTGTATGAGCAACGGGGTGGTGTGTGCATGTATGTGTCTGTGTGTGCATGAGTGCGTGTATGAGCAACGGGGTGGTGTGTGCATGTGTGCGCCTGGGTGTGCATGAGTGCGTGTATGAGCAACGGGGTGGTGTGTGCATGTATGTGTCTGTGTGTGCACGAGTGCATGTATGAGCAACGGGGTGCTGTGTGCATGTGTGCCTGGGTGTGCATGAGTGCGTGTATGAGCAACGGGGTGCTGTGTGCATGTGTGTGCCTGGGTGTGCATGAGTGCGTGTATGAGCAACGGGGTGCTGTGTGCATGTGTGTGCCGGGGTGTGCATGAGTGCGTGTATGAGCAACGGGGTGGTGTGTGCATGTGTGTGCCGGGGTGTGCATGAGTGCGTGTATGAGCAACGGGGTGGTGTGCGCATGTGTGTGTCTGTGTGTGCATGAGTGCGTGTATGAGCAACGGGGTGGTGTGTGCATGTGTGTGCCTGGGTGTGCATGAGTGCGTGTATGAGCAATGGGGTGGTGTGCATGTGTGTGCCTGTGTGTGCATGAGTGCGTGTATGAGCAACGGGGTGCTGTGTGCATGTGTGTGCCGGGGTGTGCATGAGTGCGTGTATGAGCAACGGGGTGGTGTGCGCATGTGTGTGCCGGGGTGTGCATGAGTGCGTGTATGAGCAACGGGGTGGTGTGCGCATGTGTGTGTCTGTGTGTGCATGAGTGCGTGTATGAGCAACGGGGTGCTGTGTGCATGTGTGTGCCTGGGTGTGCATGAGTGCGTGTATGAGCAACGGGGTGGTGTGCATGTGTGTGCCTGTGTGTGCATGAGTGCGTGTATGAGCAACGGGGTGCTGTGTGCATGTGTGTGCCTGGGTGTGCATGAGTGCGTGTATGAGCAACGGGGTGGTGTGCATGTGTGTGCCTGTGTGTGCATGAGTGCGTGTATGAGCAACGGGGTGCTGTGTGCATGTATGTGTCTGTGTGTGCACGAGTGCGTGTATGAGCAACGGGGTGCTGTGTGCATGTGTGCCTGGGTGTGCATGAGTGCGTGTATGAGCAACGGGGTGGTGTGTGCATGTATGTGTCTGTGTGTGCATGAGTGCGTGTATGAGCAACGGGGTGGTGTGTGCATGTGTGCGCCTGGGTGTGCATGAGTGCGTGTATGAGCAACGGGGTGGTGTGTGCATGTATGTGTCTGTGTGTGCATGAGTGCGTGTATGAGCAACGGGGTGGTGTGTGCATGTGTGCGCCCGGGTGTGCATGAGTGCGTGTATGAGCAACGGGGGTGGTGTGTGCATGTATGTGTCTGTGTGTGCACGAGTGCGTGTATGAGCAACGGGGTGCTGTGTGCATGTGTGCCTGGGTGTGCATGAGTGCGTGTATGAGCAACGGGGTGCTGTGTGCATGTGTGTGCCTGGGTGTGCATGAGTGCGTGTATGAGCAACGGGGTGGTGTGCATGTGTGTGCCTGTGTGTGCATGAGTGCGTGTATGAGCAACGGGGTGCTGTGTGCATGTGTGTGCCGGGGTGTGCATGAGTGCGTGTATGAGCAACGGGGTGGTGTGTGCATGTGTGTGCCGGGGTGTGCATGAGTGCGTGTATGAGCAACGGGGTGGTGTGCGCATGTGTGTGTCTGTGTGTGCATGAGTGCGTGTATGAGCAACGGGGTGGTGTGTGCATGTGTGTGCCTGGGTGTGCATGAGTGCGTGTATGAGCAATGGGGTGGTGTGCATGTGTGTGCCTGTGTGTGCATGAGTGCGTGTATGAGCAACGGGGTGCTGTGTGCATGTGTGTGCCGGGGTGTGCATGAGTGCGTGTATGAGCAACGGGGTGGTGTGTGCATGTGTGTGCCGGGGTGTGCATGAGTGCGTGTATGAGCAACGGGGTGGTGTGCGCATGTGTGTGTCTGTGTGTGCATGAGTGCGTGTATGAGCAACGGGGGTGCTGTGTGCATGTGTGTGCCTGGGTGTGCATGAGTGCGTGTATGAGCAACGGGGTGGTGTGCATGTGTGTGCCTGTGTGTGCATGAGTGCGTGTATGAGCAACGGGGTGCTGTGTGCATGTGTGTGCCGGGGTGTGCATGAGTGCGTGTATGAGCAACGGGGTGGTGTGTGCATGTGTGCGCCTGGGTGTGCATGAGTGCGTGTATGAGCAACGGGGTGGTGTGTGCATGTATGTGTCTGTGTGTGCATGAGTGCGTGTATGAGCAACGGGGTGGTGTGTGCATGTGTGCGCCTGGGTGTGCATGAGTGCGTGTATGAGCAACGGGGTGGTGTGTGCATGTATGTGTCTGTGTGTGCACGAGTGCGTGTATGAGCAACGGGGTGCTGTGTGCATGTGTGCCTGGGTGTGCATGAGTGCGTGTATGAGCAACGGGGTGGTGTGTGCATGTGTGTGCCTGGGTGTGCATGAGTGCGTGTATGAGCAACGGGGTGGTGTGCATGTGTGTGCCTGTGTGTGCATGAGTGCGTGTATGAGCAACGGGGTGCTGTGTGCATGTGTGTGCCGGGGTGTGCATGAGTGCGTGTATGAGCAACGGGGTGGTGTGTGCATGTATGTGTCTGTGTGTGCACGAGTGCGTGTATGAGCAACGGGGTGCTGTGTGCATGTGTGCCTGGGTGTGCATGAGTGCGTGTATGAGCAACGGGGTGCTGTGTGCATGTGTGTGCCGGGGTGTGCATGAGTGCGTGTATGAGCAACGGGGTGGTGTGCGCATGTGTGTGTCTGTGTGTGCATGAGTGCGTGTATGAGCAACGGGGTGGTGTGTGCATGTGTGTGCCTGGGTGTGCATGAGTGCGTGTATGAGCAATGGGGTGGTGTGCATGTGTGTGCCTGGGTGTGCATGAGTGTGTGTATGAGCAACGGGGTGCTGTGTGCATGTGTGTGCCGGGGTGTGCATGAGTGCGTGTATGAGCAACGGGGTGGTGTGTGCATGTGTGTGCCGGGGTGTGCATGAGTGCGTGTATGAGCAACGGGGTGGTGTTCGCATGTGTGTGTCTGTGTGTGCATGAGTGCGTGTATGAGCAACGGGGTGCTGTGTGCATGTGTGTGCCTGGGTGTGCATGAGTGCGTGTATGAGCAACGGGGTGGTGTGCATGTGTGTGCCTGTGTGTGCATGAGTGCGTGTATGAGCAACGGGGTGCTGTGTGCATGTGTGTGCCGGGGTGTGCATGAGTGCGTGTATGAGCAACGGGGTGGTGTGCGCATGTGTGTGTCTGTGTGTGCATGAGTGCGTGTATGAGCAACGGGGTGGTGTGCATGTGTGTGCCTGGGTGTGCATGAGTGCGTGTATGAGCAACGGGGTGGTGTGCATGTGTGTGCCTGGGTGTGCATGAGTGCGTGTATGAGCAACGGGGTGGTGTGCATGTGTGTGCCTGTGTGTGCATGAGTGCGTGTATGAGCAACGGGGTGGTGTGTGCCTGTGTGTGCATGTATGTACATGTGTGTGTGTGAGCAATGGGGTGGTGTGCACAAGTGTGTGCCTGGGTGTGCATGAGTGCGTGTATGAGCAACGGGGTGGTGTGCATGTGTGTGCCTGGGTGTGCATGAGTGCGTGTATGAGCAACGGGGTGGTGTGTGCCTGTGTGTATATGTGTGAGCAATAGGGAGGTGTGTGCCTGTGTGTGCATGTGTGAGCAATGGGGTGGTGTGTGCCTGTGTGTGCATGTGTGTGCCATGTGACCAATGTGACCATGTGTGCCTATAGTTGCATGTGTGAGCAATAGGGAGATGTGTGCCTGTGTGTGCCCGTGTGCACACGTGTGCCGTGAGCGATGGCGCGGTGTGCCTGGGCGTGTGTGCCTGTGCGGACACTACTTTCTGGAGGTCAGTGTCGCTCACCAGCACAGGTCACTGGCCTACGAAGAAGCCGCCGGAGAAACGGGTGGGAGGAGTGCGCTGCAGGGAAAGCGCCTGCAGGTGCCTGGTGGTTTGACGGGGAGAGTGGCCCCTCCCGCCGCTCCCAGGTGGCCGCACACGCTCAGTCGCTGTCACCGCCACGTCCATGGGACCGCGCGCCTCCCACGGCCGTGCCCTCCGACCGGACGTGGCTTCGGCACCGAGGGACGCGCGGCTCGCCCTTGGCTCAGCCACGGGAGCAGAAGCAGCTGACCCTCCCGTTTCAGCAGCTGAGTGAGGGCCGCGGGTCGGGGCCCGGACCCCGGACCCCAGACCCCGGACCCTGGATCCCACACCCCGGACCACACACCCCAGACCCCACACCGCGAACCCCACACCCCGGACCCCACACCCCGGACCCCACACCCCGGACCCTGGACCCCAGACCCCGGACCCTGGACCCCACACCCCGGACCACACATCCCACACCCCGGACCCCACACCCCACACCCCGGACCCTGGACCCCAGACCCCGGACCCCACACCCCGGACCCTGGACCCCAGACCCCAGACCCCAGACCCTCGACCCCGGACCCCGGACCCCGGACCCCACACCCCAGACCCCAGACCCTGGACCCCACACCCCGGACCCCACACCCCGGACCCTGGACCCCAGACCCCAGACCCCAGACCCCAGACCCTGGACCCCGGACCCCGGACCCCGGACCCCACACCCTGGACCCTGGACCTCAGACCCCAGACCCTGGACCCCACACCCCGGACCACACACCCCGAACCCCACACCCCAGACCCCAGACCCTGGACCCCGGACCCCAGACCCTGGACCCCAAACCCCAGACCCCGAATCCATCCTGGACCCCGGACCCCACACCCCAGACCCCATACCCTGGACCCTGGACCCGACCCCACACCCTGGACCCTGGACCTCAGACCCCAGACCCTGGACCCCACACCCTGGACCCCACACCCCAGACCCCATACCCTGGACCCTGGACCCCAAACCCCAGACCCCGAATCCATCCTGGACCCTGGACCCCAAACCCCACACCCTGAATCCCACACCCTGGACCCCACATCCTGGACCCCAGACCCCAGACACTGGACCCCTCTGGGCGCCTCTCCCTCCTCAGCCTGAATTTCACGGAAAGCGCCCCCCCCCCAACCTCTACCCTCACCCCAACCCCAGCCCTCCACCACCCCGTTTCCTGGTGGAGCTTTGGGGGACCCGCCCCGGGTGAGGCTCCCCGGAGGTGGGCAGAGGTCCCGGTGGCCTTGTGGCTGCCAGCACCTGGGGAAGGCCATGCGGTTCCCGCCGCGCCACCAGCCGCCCCGCCGGGCGCCCTGGCTCCGGGAAGAATTATGAATGAAGCTGTCAGCAGCGGCCGAGAAGGCGGACGAGCCAGCCTCTCGCTGGCGCACACGCTCGGTCCCGGCCAGCGGCACCCACAGCCACGCAGACGGCATCGTGGATTGCAGCAGGAACTTTCAGCGCCCGCGTCGCCCGCAGACCCCCGTGCCGACCCGCTCTCCATCACAGGGGCTCGCACAGGCACGGCAGCGCCTGGCGGACCGGCCCCGCAGACCCCATCCCCCCTGCACCCAACCGGGCACTGGCCACCGGGTCCCGCAGACGAGGGTCAGCGCCTGGGGCTCCGCCAACCTGGCCGTGCCCCCGGCACCCCCACCGGTCACCCCAACCGGCAGGCTGCGGGCGGCCGCTGGGGGGCACAGACATCAGTCTCCTGCCCCGGGGGCTTCTCCTTTTCGTGGCACCAAACCCGCGCATCCTGCCTCCCTCCTGCCTCCCTCCTGCCTCTCTCCCCACCTCCCTCCTGCCTCCCGCTCAGGCAGAGGCCTGACCCCGCGCTGCTGGGGAGCCTGGCTCTGCTGGGCCTGCACTCCCTCCGGAGCCAGGCAACCCGGCTCAGGGCTGCGCCCCCTTCCCCGCCCGCTCCCTGGGGGGCTGCCAGCGCATCGCGGCGACCACAGAGCAGACGCACTCGCCCCGCACGAGCCTGGGCTGCAGCTCCCGGGTCCCCCGATCGCTGGGGCGCGAACTTGTCTGCTCAGAACCACAGGGAGCGATGCCAGGCGCCCCGAGAGCTGCCCTTCACCCCCTCCTCCACGGCAGCCAGCCGGAGGCTCCGAGCCCGAATCCGCCCCCCGCCGCTGGGGATGGTGAGCGGGCTGCCAGAGGAGCAGCGCCCGGAGGAGGCAGAGCCGCCCCGGAGGAGGGAGGCGGCGGCGCCCGGTGCCGGTCCGGGGCTGCCCAGAGGTCAGCAGGGCCGCCGCCCACTGCCTACCTGATGCCGCTGCCCGTGGGGGGGACGGAGAGGGTGAGTCACGGGCACTTACCCCGGTAGCGAGCCCGCCGGGCAGCCGGCAGCATCAGACGCCGGCCGGGCGGGAGCGGGGCTTCGGGCGGCCCGCAGCCACGCGCTGGCTCCGCGGACGAGGGCGGCGGGCGGGCGGGCCCCGCGGGAGGGGCGGCGGGGGGCGCGGTGCGTGCCCGGCCCGTCAGGCGGGGAGGACGCAGCGGCTCTCGGCCCGGCCGGCCCCGGCACTGCAGCGCGGCGGCGGCGGCGGCGGAGGCTGGCGAGGCATGTCCCATGGATCCCAGCTCCACGGAAAACACGGATCTGGAGCGCGCGCCCCGTGGACGCGGGGGCGCCCCTACGGAGCCCGCGAGGGAGGCTCTGCGCTCCCCGCGGCGGAGCCGGCCATGGAGCCGGTGCCTCGGTCACCCCTCCGCGCGGGGACGGGCACGGGGACGCGGGGACCGGGTGGGACGGGGCCGCTCTGCCTGGGGGGCCGAGCCGCCCGTAAGCTCCCCGTCCCGGGGAGCCGCCCACACGGTGATATCATCGGCGGCGCCCAAACATGGGCAGCTTCCTCGAGGCGTCACGCTGACGCTGGCCGGGCCCCGGGGCAGGTGCCGCTGTGGCCACAGGCAGGCCGGCAGCTCTGGGCTCTGGGCTCTGGGCTCTGGCTGTGCCGGCTCCCGCTCTGAAAAGTTACCCGCAGAGAGGCTGCTCCTGCCCCGGGAGAGGGGCGCCTGGAGCCCTGGCTGGTGCCTGTGCAGACCCTCCACCGCCCCCCACCAAGCACTGCCAGAGGCTGGCCTCCGACTGGGGATCGGCCTCTCCACCATCCAAGTGTCACATGGCCTGCTGCCGGATGGCTTGTGGAGGGAGGAATGCAGAGACCAGTCCCTCCACCCCCTGCAGGCACAGGGCTCAGTCCCCTGTAGACGCTCCGGAGAGTGGACAACCCCAGGCTCGGCTGCAGCATCATCGGTACCACAGAGACTGGCGCCCCGAGTGGAGGCTCCTGCCACGGAGACTGGCGCCCCGAGTGGAGGCTCCGCGGGAGTGAGGTCGGGGCTTCGGGACATTTCCATCCTGTTATCTGAGGTCGGGAGGGACCCCCAGCTCAGTCTGCCCCGTCAGCAGTCGGCTGTGAGTGAGGACCTGGCTCACCCCCCCCCCCCAGCCCCACGTCCCCACGCCCCCAGTCCACTGCGGGGAGATGCACCTGGGTGGCCCAAAAGGCACTGGGGCTGCCCCATCCCTGGAGAGGGACCGGGAGGGGCCCGGCCCAGGGGAGCACCCACCCAGAAACCCATGCACAGCCCCGATCCCAGCCAATGAGACCGAGTCCCCGTCCCCGCGGGGCCTCCGGCCTGGTCTCGGGAGAGCAGCCTGCGGGCCGCGCCCTGCGGAAAGGGGCTCGTCCCGTGGGTGTCGTCTGGGCTGCAGCGCCGCTGGGAACCAGTCACGGGGCTTGGAAACAGGTCTTTGCAGAGATGATGAGTGGAGGACTCCGAGAGGCAACCGTGATGGACGGGGCTCAGCCCTCGATGCAATGGCCTCCTCGCAGGATGGGGAGGTGACAGAGCCACAGAGAGCCCGTGTGCGGACAACCGTCCACGGGGCCACGCGCCCCGAGGAACAACAGGGACGTGGCCACACCAGAGGCCACAGAGCACTTATGTCATCAGCTTTTTAAAGTAGACACGGGGGCACTACCACGAAGGGATACACAGGGATATTGCCATGGAGGGAGACATGGGGGCATTTCCACAGAGGGAGAAGTGGGGGCATTTCCACAGAGGGAGAAGTGGGGGCATTGCCACGGAGGTAGACACGGAGCCCTGTCACCGAGAAGGCACTGCCATTGAGGGAAACTGATGGTCAAAGGGTCAGGTCTCCGACAGGCATGTGGCTGTGCCTCACTGGGGCCCCCTCCTGGGCAGAGAGTACACAGCCCCCAGGACGGGAGCTTCCGCCGCCACGCTGACGCCAACGTTGTCAGAAGTGACCTAGGGAGCGCCGTGGGCAGTGTAGGTACCCCCAGGGGAAGCCAGTTGGGCAGGATGAACAGACCCCCCTGCCAGGTGCCTCCCACCCCATCTCCCTCCTCTACACCAGCTCGAGGCTCCTCTTCGGGAAGCACACGCAGCGGCCGGCCTGTCGCAGCCCCTGGACTTGGGAATAGCCGCCAAGGCCCCCCCCGGGGCCACCGCGGGTTCCCCTGGAGGGTTTGGCCGGTCGGCACGGGCTTCAGGCTTGGCCACGCCGCCGTTCGGGGGTGCATGGCTGTGTTGGGCCCAGTAGTAGTCTGGGGTCTCCGAGACACGGGACCAGTGGGGACACAGAGGAGACTGTGACCGGACATGGCTCACGTGATGTGGGAGCCGGAGGTCCCCCGATCTGCCGTGTCAGACGTGAGACCTGGGCCCGGCGAGAAGCCGGTGACCACGCGCGAGCACAGGCAGCGAGCGAGTCCGGCTCCCCTCCGCCCGGCGGTCCTGGGACTGTGACCCCCTCACAGGGGGTCGCCTCTGTCCGTGGTTCCAGAGCGTCTGTCCCCCGACACCAGCTCCCGCCTCCCAGTCGAATGAGCACAGACGCACCCCCAGGCTGGCTCTCTGGGCACAGAATGGCAGCAGCATCTGGGCTCTGGGAAGAGGGGTTCAGCAGGGATCGGGGTTAGTGAGGGAGACCAACGCCCGGGTACGCCCGCCCCATGCTCACCCTACACACCACCTGGGGCCATGGCAAGCAACATGACACACATCTTCCCAAAGACCCACTGTCCCAAACACCCATCATCCTAAACACCCATTGTCCCAAACACCCATCATCTTAAACACCCATTGTCCGAAATAAATACCCATCGTCCCAAACACCCATCGTCCCAAACACCCATCATCCCAAACATCCATCATCCTAAACACCCATCGTCCCAAATACCCATCGTCTTAAACACCCATTGTCCAAAATAAATACCCATCGTCCCAAATACCCATCATCCCAAATATCCACCATCCCAAACAAACACCCATCGTCCCAAACACCCATCATCCCAAACACCCATCATCCTAAACACCCATTGTCCCAAACACCCATCATCTTAAACACCCATTGTCCGAAATAAATACCCATCGTCCCAAACACCCATCGTCCCAAACACCCATCATCCCAAACATCCATCATCCTAAACACCCATCGTCCCAAATACCCATCGTCTTAAACACCCATTGTCCAAAATAAATACCCATCGTCCCAAATACCCATCATCCCAAATATCCACCATCCCAAACAAACACCCATCGTCCCAAACACCCATCATCCCAAACACCCATCATCCTAAACACCCATTGTCCCAAACACCCATCATCTTAAACACCCATTGTCCGAAATAAATACCCATCGTCCCAAACACCCATCGTCCCAAACACCCATCATCCCAAACATCCATCATCCTAAACACCCATCGTCCCAAATACCCATCGTCTTAAACACCCATTGTCCAAAATAAATACCCATCGTCCCAAATACCCATCATCCCAAATATCCACCGTCCCAAACAAACACCCATCGTCCCAAACACCCATCATCCCAAATACCCACCGTCCCAAACAAACACCCATCGTCCCAAACACCCATCATCCCAAACACCCATCATCCTAAACACCCATTGTCCGAAATAAATACCCACCGTCCCAAACAAACACCCATCGTCCCAAACAAACACCCACCGTCCCACCACACCCATCGTCCCAAACAAACACCCACCGTCCCAAACACCCATCGTCCCAAACAAACACCCATCGTCCCAAACACCCATCATCCCAAATACCCATCGTCCCAAACAAACACCCACCATCCCAAACACCCATCGTCCCAAATACCCACCATCCCAAACACCCATCGTCCCAAACACCCATCATCCTAAACACCCATTGTCCGAAATAAATACCCACCGTCCCAAACAAACACCCATCGTCCCAAACAAACACCCACCGTCCCAAACACCCATCGTCCCAAACAAACACCCATCGTCCCAAACACCCATCATCCCAAATACCCATCGTCCCAAACAAACACCCACCATCCCAAACACCCATCGTCCCAAACACCTATCATCCCAAATACCCATCATCCCAAACAAACACCCACCATCCCAAACACCCATCGTCCCAAACACCCATCATCCCAAATACCCATCGTCCCAAACAAACACCCACCATCCCAAACACCCATCGTCCCAAATACCCACCATCCCAAACACCCATCGTCCCAAACACCCATCATCCTAAACACCCATTGTCCGAAATAAATACCCACCGTCCCAAACAAACACCCATCGTCCCAAACAAACACCCACCGTCCCAAACACCCATCGTCCCAAACAAACACCCATCATCCCAAACACCCATCATCCCAAATACCCATCGTCCCAAACAAACACCCACCATCCCAAACACCCATCGTCCCAAATACCCACCATCCCAAACACCCATCGTCCCAAACACCCGTCATCCCAAATACCCATCGTCCCAAACAAACACCCATCGTCCCAAATACCCACCATCCCAAACAAACACCCATCGTCCCAAATACCCATCGTCCCAAATACCCATCGTCCCAAACAAACACCCATCGTCCCAAACAAACACCCATCGTCCCAAACAAACACCCATCGTCCCAAATACCCACCGTCCCAAACAAGCACCCATCATCCCAAATACCCAAAGTGTGCCAGAACTGGGGGAGGGTTCCGTGTGTGCACACCCTGGCCTCGGGGGAGTGAGGGAGGGGAAGCATCTGCCTGTGGGTGTGTGAGGCCCTGGAAAGCATTGGGCCTGGCCCTGCCAAGGCCGTAGGGGGCGCTAATTAAATGTGTGACCAGAGAGAGCAGGCTATTGTCAAGCTGCTCATTCTGTCTGGCCCGAGAATGAAGTACCGTATTTTCCGGCGTATAAGACAAGTTTTAACCCAGGAAAATCTTCTCAAAAGTCGGGGGTCGTCTTAGACGCCGGGTGTAGAAATTCCGTAGCTTGCAGTTACGATGGGCGTTGCTAACTCGCCAGTGACTTGCCCAGCACTTGCTTTCTCTGTTGTTTGTTATCTTCCACCTGTCATCATCAGTTCCAGTCCTCTAGTCGTCTTACACACCGGAAAATACGACAAATATCCAATCGCCCTTGGCCGAGAAGGTACCCCACCCTGATCTCCAGCGACAAGAATACCTCCGTTTCAGGATCCTCCCGTTTCCTGAACCCCTGGCAGACACGGACGGACCTCTCGGTTCTCACGTTCCCTATGGAGCCCAGCTCGGTGCCCCCGTAGGTGAGCGAGCCCAGCCACGCCAGGTGCCACGTGTGAGACACAGCCATGTGGAACCGGCCGCACCCACGTGGGACTTGCTTTAGACGCTCTGCTCCCTAAGTCACTGAGACCCAGGCACTCGGGTGCAGAATAAACTCTAGTCAACTGTGGGGCTCACTCACTCCAGGTGAACCCGCAAAGCCCTGTGGGTGAGGCACACAGCGTGTCATCGAGAACAAGGCGGGCGGCCCGGCCGGTGTGGCTCCGTGGTTGAGCCTCGACCTATGAACCAGGAGGTCATGGGTGGACTCCCGGTCAGGGCACAGGCCCGGGCTGAGGGCTCGGTCCCTCGTGTGGGGTGTGCAGGAGGCAGCCGATCCAGGACTCTCTCATCATTGATGTTTCTCTCTCTCCCCCTCCCTTCCTCTCTAAGATCAATAAAAGTCGGGGGTTGTCTTACACGTCGGGTAAAGGGGAGATGAGCCGGGGCACAGCCGTATGGGAGGGTGGGGAGCAACGGGGACACAGGAGCGCAGACAGCAGCCTCAGGGAGCCGTGTGCCGGCAAAGCTGAGGGCCCGGCCAGCTCAGGGCTGGAAGGAGGCAGATTTATAAGGGATCTCTTTTTTTTATTGAAGTTTTCAGGCCGACATTGGTGAATAGGATTGTGGACGAAAGGAGCCACAGGCTGACCCGACCAGCTCAGAGGAGGCCTGCCTGGCGGTCTTGCAGACTCAGAGACCTACAATAACCACAAAGGATGGTCGGACAATTAAATATTTAACTACAAACAGGTTATGGTGGGCAGTCCTGTCCCAGGCCAGTATTTTCCCTGACAAAGATCAGCTTAGATCTTTACTGAGCCCATTTGCCTTTCTGCCTCTAAGATGACATATCTGAGAGATGTCTGGGTAACTTGTAACTTCCTTTTTACCCCGGACCCCTCAGGGCACAACAAATGGCACCGGGACATTCCCTCTTGTTATTGTTATCGAGTTAATTGTCAACTGTTCATTACGTTAACGTATCCTGTACCCATCTCTATAGAAGAAGCACACGTCCGTCATTTCACCTTTCACCCTATCCCAGAGGTTTCCCCGCTTTGCTGTATCCCACCCCCTTCATCCATCACCAATGGATTTCATGTAACCCCCTATGTGCCTCCTTCGATGTGTAAATACAGATGTAACCCGCCATTCTCCGGAGCGTTATCTCAGTTCATGGAGGTTCTGCTTCCCGGCATTTGTCGACAGACTGGCTCAAATACACTCACAAAATTCTTTACAGGGTTCAATGTTTTGTTTTGTTTTCTCCGTTAACAGGATTACACAGGTTTTAAGTGTTCCCTGCCCCCGGCACAGCTCAGCCCTGTCACCGCCTCCAGCGTCCAGCGTCCTGCGGCACTCACCCTCCCTCACAGCCACAGAGCTGACCGCCCCCAGCGAACAGGCGTGTCCTCCAGAACGAGAGGTACCGTATTTCCCGGCGCATAAGACGACTTTTTAACCCAGGAAAATCTTCTCAAAATTACCGTATTTAAATCGAATCTGATGTTTTTTTAATTTTTACTTGGTGTGCGTTGGAAAGGGGTAGTCTTATACGGCAAGTGTATCCCAAACTATATTTTAACTGGAAAAGTTGGGGGTCGTCTTATACGCCCCGTTGTCTTATACGCCGGAAAATACGGTAAGTTCTGGGCACGCAGCCGTCTAAACAAGTGCACAATGTTCGGCAGAAAAAGGCACGGCTCATCCCAAAGTCCATCTTTTTTTAAGTCGTGGTAAAATCACACATACCACACAAGTTACTCGCCGACTGTCTCTGAGCGTGGGGTGCAGGGCGTGAAGCACGCTCGCCCCACCATCCGCGGTGAGAACTCCCCCAGGTTTTCATCTTCCCCAGCCGACACTCCCACCCATTCATCCCAAAGTCGACTTTTCTGTTTGTTTGTCCTCACCCGAGGATTAACAAAATACCTAACCTTCCATTGACTTTTAGAGAGAGTGGGGGGGCGGGCGAGGGACAGAGAGAGAAACGTCCATGTGAGGAAGATACACCTATCGGTTACCCCCCACGGGTGCCCCAACAGGGGCCAGGGGTCAAAACAACCACGGAGGCAAAGGACCTTGACCAGAATCGCACCCAGGCCCTTCAGCCCGCAGGCCGGCGTGGGACACAGACAAACAGGCTCGGGCCAGAGCTAATCTTTTTTTTTTTCTTTCTCATGTTAAAGAGGAGGTTTATTCTGCGCCTACCAGCAAGATTCCTTATGGAGGAGGGTAGAAAAACCTGGGTGAGAGGAGGTGGAGGAGGAGGAGGAGGAGGAGGAGGAGGAGGAGGAGGAGGAGGAAGAGGAGGAGGGGGAGGGGGGAGGAGGAGGGGGAGAAGGAGGAGGAGGAAGGGGAGGAGGGGAGGAGGAAGGGGAGGAGGGGGAGGAGGAGGGGAGTAGGAGGAGGGGAGGAGGGGCAGGGGAGGAGGAGGAGGGGGGGGGAGGAGGGGGGAGAAGGAGGAGGAGGGGAGTAGGAGGAGAAGGAGGAGGAGGAGGAGGGGCAGGGGAGGAGGAGGAGGGGGGAGGAGGGGGAGGAGGGGGAGAAGGAGGAGGAAGAGGGGAAGGAGAAGGAGGAGGGAGAGGAGGGGGAAGGAGGAGGAGCAGGGGGAGGAGGGGGGAGAAGGAGGGGGAAGAGGGGAAGGAGGAGGAGGAGGGGAGGAGAGGAACCCCACCGGACTGCCTCGCAGATGGGGAGAGCAGCCCCGAGTTCATCTTCATCAAGACTTTGAGACGCCTTCTCTGAACCCACCAACGTAAACCCGAATGGCATCCGTTTGCAGGCCCCCCTCGGCCACTGGAAAGCAAAGTCGGTACCGTCTGTGTCTGGGTCCCGATTCCCAAACATCTCCCGACAACCAGGCGGCTCGGGCCTTTAGATCAGTCTCCGGCCCAAACTAGAACTCCCAGCTCTCCTCCTTCCAAACGGACGGATGGACGGACACTGCCCAGCTGTGACCCACCCAACTCTCTCTTCCCATCTGACTCCAGGTCTTCCCGCTTCCCCGCCTCCTGTCACAGCCTCGGACCCTCCCGGGGGAGAGTCCCGGTCACACGAGACCTGCTCCGTGGACCGCCCGGCGTGCGTGCCCGGCGCTCGAGTCTCAACGGAAACACTGCTCGGGGGGCCTGGAGGCCGATGGCGGGGGGGGGGGGGGGGGGGGGGGGTGACAGAACATCTCAGTCTGGCCACGTTTCCCGTCTTCACTCGGAACTTCCCTGGACAGCAAACTGTCCACAAATACAGAAGGATGCGTTTCATATTAAAAGCCCCCTCAGAGTCCCGGAGCAGGGGGCTCGGCGTTTAATTCATGCCACCGTCGCCGCGGGCGCTTCTCGAACCCGGAGCGGCCGCGCCCTCGAAAGACGCCTCCCGGGGAACGTGGGGGATTCCTTCTCCGGAGGCCTTCCCCTCGCCGGTGCCGATGAGCACAGTCTGAGGAACGTGTGTGTGTGTGTGTGCGCACACGGGAGCTGTCGATGGATTTCCGTTTTGTTCTTTCCCAGGTTTCAGAGCCAGGTTTAATGCATTCGCACATCAGTTATTTCCAGAAACACAGAAAGTCCTCAGTGACGCTGTAGCCTTCCTCTGGGTCCACGCTGAGGGCTGGGGCTGTTCTGAACGCAGCAGGTGCCGAGAAGGAAGCTGCTGGCACCCCCCATCGCCGGCCAGGGAAGTCTGAGGAGGTCATTTTAATTAGTTGTCCTTAAACTCGCCGTTGACGTAGGGCACCCAGGCCAGCATCAGTCGCCGGTCGGTGGCCCACCCCCCACGCCCGCCCTGGGGATCCGGTTCTCGGCCAGTTGGAAGCAGCGCGGGCCCAGGAACTTGCTCAGCATCGCATCGAGCTCCGCGGCTCAGGGTGACCCCGGTTGCTCCAGGACGGGACGCACGACCCAGGTCGGCAAAGATGCCCCGCCCCGGGGCCGCCACCCGAACCCCTGGCCGCTGCGCGTCGGCCCGGAACACGCGAACAGTCGTCTGCTTTCCGCTAGGAATGAAAACGCCCGGAAGAGCGAGGCCCCAGAGGAAGAGCCGTGCTCCGAACGGGTCTCCCCGGGAGCGGCGGAGACGCCGGAGTGACAAGCCGGACGGTGCGGTCCGAGTTTCGAAAAGAACGGGAGGCTCAGTCCTGTCGCCTCTCCCTCTCCGCGGGCCCGACCAAAAACAACAACGACGACGACGAAGGGCTATCTCCCCAGACACACGGCGCTGTGCCGTGGGGCGTCGTGTGCCCGCGCCGGCACGTTAAAACGCCGTGAACATGCGACCCGCCGTCCGCCCCGGAGCACAGGGACGGCTCCCCCCACGGGGTTCTGTCGGCTTCTTAACTTTAAAACAACAACGTCTCGCCCTGACCAGCATGGCTCCGTGGACAGAGCGTCGGCCTGCGGACGGAAGGGTCCCGGGTTCGATTCCGGTCAAGGGCAGGTACCTTGGTTGCGGGCACATCCCCAGTGGGGGGTGTGCAGGAGGCGGCTGATCGATGTTTCTCTCTCATCGATGTTTCTGATTCTTTATCCCCCTCCCTTCCGCTCTGTGAAAAATCAATAATAAAAATATATATTTATATATATTTATTTATTTATTTATTTTAAAAGTCCCATATGTAATCTTTTCAACAGTAAAGAATTATTCTTAAAAAAAGACAGGAAAGAAGAAGAAAGGAAGAAGAAGGAAGGAAGGAAGGAAGGAAGGAAGGAAGAAAGGAAGGAAGGGAGGAAGGAAGGAAGGAAGGAAGGAAGGAAGGAAGGAAGGAAGGAAAAAGGAAGGAAGGAAGGAAGGAAGGAAGGAAGGAAGGAAGGAAAGAAAGGAAGGAAGGAAGGGAGGAAGGAAAGAAGGAAGGAAGGAAGGAAGGAAGGAAGGAAGGAAGGAAGGAAGGAAGGAAGGAAGGACGTCCCTTAGTTTGTTTTTACTTCTCCCCGCGTTGGGCTTCCTTAAAAGCGGCGCCCCCCCTCCCGGCACCCTCTGCCCCCACGGTGACCCTCGGGGCAGGTCACCCAGCACAGGGCCTCCTGGGAAAGACCTCAAGTTCGAGCTGAGGTCCGAGGGTCTGAGATGGCGCCCCCCCGCCCAGCTCCCGCCCGGCTCCCGCCCGACGGCGAGGGGAGCCGATGGCAAACCCTCCGAGGGGCGTCCAGGCAGCGACCCAGGGCTTTTCCGCATTCAGTTCGCAGAATCAGCAACAAGAACTCCGAAAGGAGCGCATCCAACCGCGCAGACGCCCGTTCCCCCGGCAACCAGACAACGCCACCGCGTGCGTTCCCGCGCTCAGGCTCTGCTCCCCTGGACCGGGTGCCTCCGTGGCTCACGTCAGAGACCACGGACCGCACACGGACCCCAGGCGCCCATGAGGCCCTCCCCCCAGCCCGCGCCCGCGCTCACCGGTGTTCCTGTCGGGCGAGATGCAGCAGTGCTTCTGCAGGATGCCGGGCAGCACCTGTGGGAACAGGACACGGTTACCGCCACGGACACGCCTCGCCCGGCACCTTCTTCTGAGGGGACGCCTCCCACCCAGATGCCCCAGCACACCCAACGCCTGCGCCATACGTCTCCCATCGGAGGCTACGCGGCCCCGTGGCTGAGGATGCCCTGTGCCCCCGGGACTCGCCACGTGGCCGCCCTGCACCCCAGGGACCCCTGCGAGGCTCACGGGCCTCTAAACACAGGTTGGGTGTACAGGTGTGAGCGAGACACACAGTTTACTCCTGCGTTGTTATGAATTATTAGCATTTTTTCCACACAAACAGCTAGACACCCGCCTTTGCCGCATCCCGTCTGAGACACAGGGAGGCCCTGACGTGGAAGCTGTGGCCGTGACCTCCCCACCCTCGGCCAGGACGCCACCTCCTCCCCGGGGACACGCGTGCCATCCGGCCGCCACCCAGGCCCTCTGGGATCGCCAGGTCCGCCCTGGGCTCGACAGCAGGTGCAGGGTCCTGGGACCCGTAAGTCGTCACCAGAGCTGACTTCTGACTCCACAGGACGGACTCGGTGTTCAAAACAGCTCTCGTGTGATGAGGATAAGCTCCTCCCAGCCACGGCCATGGCCACGGGGGACACAGACACAGAAAACACGGCCACGGGGGACACGGCCACGGGGGACATGGGGAGACACAGCCATGTGGACCATAGCCATGGGAAGACAGCCACGGGGGACACAGCTGCATGGAGTGCATGGCCACAGGGAGGACACAGCCACGGGGAAGGCAAGGTCATGGAGGGCCTGGCCACGGGGAACATGGCAATAGGGGAACACGAGCTAAGTCTGAGCCCAGACGTAGCCTCCAAAATGGGACACGGGAACCTGGAGGGGGTGCTGTGTTCGTCACCCCAATGGTGGTGAAGGTTTCCTGGTGCAGCCGTCGTCCCAACCTCCAAACGCCGAGGATTGAACATGCATGAGCTCGGCAGTGCCTGTACCATCACAGCTCAGTACGGCACAAGTGTGCTGCTCCAAACGCGGTCAGTCTCTCCTTGTGTCTTCACACACACACACACATGTGCACCAACACACACACAGACACACACACACAGAGAACACACAGCACACACAGAACACACACAGCACACACACAGCACAACACAGCACACACATAGCACACACACACAGACACAGAACACACACTCACACACATAGCACACACACACAGAGAACACACACACACAGCACACACAGACAGACACACACACACACAGAACACACACAGCACACACACACACATGCACACCAACACACACAGAGACACACACAGACAGACACACACAGCACACACAGAATACACACAGCACACACACAACACAGCACACACATAGCACACACAGACACAGAACACGCACACACACAACACAGCACACACATAGCACACACAGAGACACAGAACACACACTCACACACAGCACACACACTCACACATAGCACACACACACAGCACACACACTCACACACATAGCACACACACAGAGAGAACACACACACACACTCACACATAGCACACACACACACAGCACACACACAGAGACATGCACAGCACACACACACTCTCACACACTCACACACACACACACACCAGACTCTACATCCACCGGCTCCCGGTGCCACCACTGCTGCTTGGCCGGGAGACGCGTGAGGACCAGGCTCAGGCCGGCCTCGGGTACACCCACCCCATCCTCCTCCAGGCTTCCCTGTGCCGTCCGGGGTAAAGGCGGCAGAGCAGTGGTGGGAACCCCGCCCACCGGGGACAGAGGTGCAGCGTCGGCGGGGGAGGTGGCGGCAGAGGGTGCTCTCGGAGGACGGAATCCGGCCCGTCTGGGGCGCGTCTTCGTCTCCGTCTCCGCCGGAGGACCTGGGCAGCAGCAGGAGAGCCGGCCCAGCACTGACCCCCTGAGGTGGGAGTGAGGCCGCAACTGCAAACCTACACTCAGAGGCAAACCTCAGGGCCCTGCCCCCCAAACCGGACCACACGGGGCTCAGGGGCCGGCCCTGGAGGGGTGGGTGGTCAGCAACGGTGGACAGAGACCCGTCCCACCTGCCTCCCCAAGCAGAACAGGGGCCGAGAGAAACGCCCCCTTCCAACAGGCTCCCTTTGAACTGTGTGCGGAGACACCAGCAGCCAATCACTCCATTGGTTCACCGCAGACATTTCTGTTACGCCTCACCCAGGACAGTTCCCTCTGGCTGGTAGGGAGAGTGGAGGGGGGGGAGGGAGAGACAGAGAAAAACATCGACGTGAGAGAGATACATCAATGGGCTGCCTCCTGCAGGAGCCGACGCTCCGTCCACTGAGCCACACCGGCCACCCCCCACACACACACACACACACAGGATTCGTGTCCTGCACTGAGTGAAGACTCGCAGCTGAGGGCACTCACACCCACAGAAAGTCCGCTCTGAGAGGCCCACACACAGAGAGAAAGAACAGAGAAACAGAAGACCAGGAACTTCACAGGACAAGGGGGACATCACAGGGGGGTATGTGGGATAGAGACAATGCTGAGAGAGAGAGAGAGAGAGAGAGAGAGAGAGAGAGAGAGAGAGAGAGAGAGAGAGTTATCCACACTCAACAGAGGAGCTATGCTTATAAAAGGGGGATTAAACAGGAGAACATTTCCTTTAGAGTAGAGTTAAAGATGGCCGAAACCGGTGTGGCTCAGTGGATGGAGTGTCAGCCTGCGGACTGAAGGGTCCCAGGTTCGATTCCGGCAAGGGCATGTACCATGGCTGCGGGCACATCCCCGGTGGGGGGTGTGCAGGAGGCAGCTGATCGATGTTTCTCTCTCATCGATGTTTCTGACTTTCTATCCCTCTCCCTTCCTGTCTGTGAAAAATCAATAAAATATATATTTTAAAGTAGAGTTAAAGATGAATTCAAGGGACTATCCCAGAAAGAAGGCTAAAACCCCCATGCAGTTGGGTGGGCGGAGGGGCGGGGGGAAGAAACTTAAAATCACGCCGTTCCTGGGACAGACTGTCATAAGCTTAAGGCCCATGGGAAACACAGCGTCTCTCTCTCTCTCTCTCTCTCTCTCTCTCTCTCTCTCTCTCACACACACACACACACACACACACACACACACACAAGCCTCCTGTCTGCACGGCAGGGGTTTCTGACTCACGCTCGACGCAAAGCCCAGCCTCACGCGCCTGCTGTGAAGCTCACAACAACGAGAAGAAAGCGCTGGGCGCAGGCGGGCAGGACGGTGCTGGGGTCCTCGGAGAAACACCCCCGACACGCGTGATCGGTGGGGGAGACCCCAGCACTGGGCACGAAGCAAAGCCAGTTGCCTGCACACGTGTGGCGGGAGCCGTCAGAGAGCAGTGCTGCTGCTAAAGGAAGCCTGGAGCCACCGCCCGTGCGCTGGCCAGCCATGAGCCCGGTTTCTGGCTGAGCTCACTGACCACCAGGGGCAGCTCCTGCATGGATCTGCTGCCCCCTAGTGGTCAGCGTGCATCATAGCGACCGGGCGTTCTGCCATAAGTTCGCTTAGGCTTTTTATTATATAAACTAGAGGCCTGGTGCACGAAATTCATGCACGGGGGTCAGGAGATGTCCCTCAGCCCAGCCTGCACCCTCTTCAATATGGGACCCCTTGAGGAATGTCCGACTGCCCGTTTAGGCTTGATCCGGGTAGGATGGGGCCTAAACGAGCAGTCGGATATCCTTCTCACAACCCATGACTGCTGGCTCCAAACTGCTCACCTGCCTGCCTCCCCGATTGCCCCTAACCACTTCTGCCTGCCAACCTAATCACCTGCTAACTACTACCCTGCCAGCCTAATTGATGTGTAACTGCTCCTCTGCCAGCCTGTTTGCCCCAACTTCCCTCCTCTGCTGGCCTGGTCACCCCTAACTGACCTACCCTGCAGGCTTGATCACCCCCAACTGCCCTCCTCTGCAGGCCTGATTGCCCACAACTACCCTCCCTTTCAGGCCTGGAACCTCCCAATGGCCCTCCCCTGCTGGCCATCTTGTGGTGGCCATCTTGTGTCCACATGGGGGCAGGATCTTTGACCACATGGGGGAAACCCTCTAGTGTGTTGGAGTGATTGATGGTCAATCTGCAAATTACTCTTTTATTAGATAGGATAGAGGCCTGGTACATGGGAGGGGGCCAGCCAGTTTTCCCTGAAGAGTGTCCCAGATCAGGGTGAGGGTTCCCTTGGGGTGAGGGGTGGCCTGGGCAAGGAGCCTGTGGTGGTTTGCAGGCTGGCCATGCCCCCCGCCCCCCCAGCGACCCAAGCGAAGGCCCTGGGATCTGGGATTAATTTATGTTCTACAATTGAAACTTTGTAGCCTGAAGCAAAGCCAAGCCTTCTGTTTGGGACATTTACCTTCTATATTTGAAACATTGTAGCCTGGAGTAGAGGCCTAGGCTAGGGCTGCAGAAAGCTTGGCTTCCTCCATTGCCCGGGCAACCCTAGCCTCCTCCTCTCTCCAGCTCCATGGCTGCCGCCATTTCTGTTGAGATATGTCTTCTATAATTGAAACTTCGTAGCATTGAGGGAAGGCCTAGGTTGGCAAGGGCAGGCCGAAAGCTTGGCTTCTTCTGTTGCTGGGGAAACCCAAGACTCCCTCCTGCTCTCAGTGGCCGCAGCCATCTTGGTTGGGGTTTATTTGCATAATTTTCTCCTGATTGGCTGATGGGCATGGCTGTGGGTGTGGCTTGATTGGATGTATGATCAATTTGCATATCACTCTTTTATTAGATAGGACTAGGGCCCCGGTGCATGAAATTTGTGCACTGGGCGTGGGTGGTCCCTCAGCCCAACCTGCCCTTTCTCACACACTGGGAGCCCTCAGGGGCTGTCCTTCCAATGGCTCACCCCCAGCCCAAGGCCAAAAGCCTCTGGCCGAGGATTTTGTCCTTGGGCATGTGACCTCGGCCAGGGGACTCAGCCAGTGATCACCCTGCCATGGGGACAATTGCTGACTGGCTCACTGCAGCTGCCATCTTGGTTCAGTGTTAATTTGCATATCACTCCTGATTGGCTGGTGGGCATGGGCTGGTGGGCGTGGGCGGTGGGCATGGCTTATTGGGCATAGCGAACATACAGTCAATTTGCATATTACTCTTTTATTAGATAGGATGGGCCACTGACCATAACAGACATACTGCCAAAGAGGAGGGGAGCTCATGGAAAGATGCTCCATGTCCCACGGCATCAGGACATGCAACCGAAAGCCCCAGGAGACCCTGCTCACCGTGGGAGAACACAGGCCAGCACTGACCCCACCCCTACCCACAGGCCAGCACTGACCCCGCCCCCAGACACAGGCCAGCACTGACCCCACCCCCAGACACAGGCCAGCACTGACCCCGCCCCCAGTCACAGGCCAGCACTGACCCCGCCCCCAGACACAGGCCAGCACTGACCCCGCCCCCAGTCACAGGCCAGCACTGACCCCCCCCCCCAGTCACAGGCCAGCACTGACCCCGCCCCCAGTCACAGGCCAGCACTGACCCCACCCCCAGTCACAGGCCAGCACTGACCCCGCCCCCAGACACAGGCCAGCACTGACCCCGCCCCAGACACAGGCCAGCACTGACCCCACCCCCAGTCACAGGCCAGCACTGACCCCACCCCCAGTCACAGGCCAGCACTGACCCCGCCCCCAGTCACAGGCCAGCACTGACCCCGCCCCCAGTCACAGGCCAGCACTGACCCCGCCCCCAGTCACAGGCCAGCACTGACCCCGCCCCCAGCCACAGGCCAGCACTGACCCCGCCCCCAGTCACAGGCCAGCACTGACCCCGCCCCCAGACAAAGGCCAGCACTGACCCCACCCCAGACACAGGCCAGCACTGACCCCACCCCCAGTCACAGGCCAGCACTGACCCCACCCCCAGTCACAGGCCAGCACTGACCCCGCCCCCAGACACAGCCCAGCACTGACCCCACCCCCAGACACAGCCCAGCACTGACCCCACCCCCAGACACAGGCCAGCACTGACCCCACCCCCAGACACAGGTTAGCACTGACCCCGCCCCTACCCAGAGGCCAGCACTGACCCCGCCCCCAGACACAGGCCAGCACTGACCCCGCCCCCAGTCACAGGCCAGCACTGACCCCGCCCCAGACACAGGCCAGCACTGACCCCGCCCCCAGTCACAGGCCAGCACTGACCCCGCCCCCAGTCACAGGCCAGCACTGACCCCGCCCCCAGACACAGCCCAGCACTGACCCCGCCCCCAGACACAGGCCAGCACTGACCCCGCCCCCAGTCACAGCCCAGCACTGACCCCACCCCCAGTCACAGGCCAGCACTGACCCCGCCCCCAGACACAGCCCAGCACTGACCCCTCCCCCAGACACAGGCCAGCACTGACCCCACCCCCAGACACAGGTTAGCACTGACCCCGCCCCTACCCAGAGGCCAGCACTGACCCCGCCCCCAGACACAGGCCAGCACTGACCCTGCCCCCAGACACAGCCCCGCACTGACCCCGCCCCCAGTCACAGGCCAGCACTGACCCCGCCCCCAGTCACAGCCCAGCACTGACCCCGCCCCCAGACACAGGCCAGCACTGACCCCGCCCCCAGTCACAGGCCAGCACTGACCCCACCCCCAGTGGGAGGACAGGGTGGCAGGAACCATACGCCCTGCTGGTGGGGACACAGGGGGTGCAGCTGCAGAGGAAGACAGTGTGGGGTGTCCCACCCCTAAACCCTCTCTCACCACACGACCCAGCCATCACGCTCCTCGGAGATACGAGGTGAGCACATATGTCCACAGAAGCCTGCACACGGTGGCACAGCAGCGTTCTTTATGATCTCCCGAACTCGGAAACCATCCAGACACCCAACAGGGGTTGAATGGAGACGTGAACTGTGGTCCATCCGGAACAGGGGCTACTGCTCGGTGCTAAGGAGAGAGAAGGTCTCAAGCCACCAAAAGGCACGGGGGAGCTGAAAGGCGTGTGACGGAGTGGCAGAAGCCAGTCGGAGAGGCCACACACCCTGTGATTCCAAACTCTGACGTCCTGGAAAGGACAGGCCTGCGGGCCAGTGAAACCATCAGTGGTTGTGGGGTGGGAGAGGGATGGCAGTATGGTATCCTCCTATATAATCCTCCTGTGTAACAAAAGGCTAATATGCAAATCGACCAAACAGCGTAACAACTGGTCACTATGATGCGCACTGACCACCAGGGGGCAGACGCTCAACATAGGAGTGAAAGAACAAAGCAGAATTGGCTGTCCTCCATCTCGCGGAGCTGGTCAGCCTGACCCCCTCCTCCCCTGAGGGGAGTGACCACAGGAGCACCAGGGATGTCCTCACTCCCCCACCACTGCCCGAGTGGACCAGTGAAGCTTCAGGGACACGGCTTAGGTCCTGATAAGGTCATATCACAAGGTGCTCCCCCTGCGTCGCTGCTGACCGTTCAGGGGACAGTAGGGGACGGCTCTGATCTTAGAATACGAAACCCTAACCAAAGTGACCAGTCTCCGTAACCCACGCCACTCTCCTAGGCCCACCCAAACAACCAGTCGTTATAACCTCGGTAAGGGGGCTGTGAGGGCCGAGCCCGGGCTCGGATAAAGACTTTTGCTTCTGCATTGGGTAACGGTTGGTTCCTGGTTGATTATTGGAGACCTCAAACTCTGGGCATAACAGGAGCTCCCCCTGGTGGTCAGTGCGCACCCACAGGGGAAGCGCCGCTCAGCCACAACCAGGCTCACGGCTGGCAACACAGCGGCGGTGGCAGAAGCCTCTCCAGCCTCTGGGGCAGCACTAAGGATGCCCGACACCCCCCGAGGGCTCCCAGACTGCGAAAGGGCACATGTTGGGCCGAAGGACCCACCCTCCCGAGGGCACAAATGTCGTGCCCTGGGCCTCCAGTTTAGTACATAGTGTAAAGTATACCATGCACACCACACAGCACGCAGCACACAGGATATAGTGTATGTTATGTAATATGTAGTACGCAATGTACACCGTTTGTAATACATAGTATACAGTGCACAGTACAATGTATGCCATATGTAATACATAGTATACAGTGCACAGTACAATGTACGCCGTATATAATACATAGTATACAGTGCACAGTACAATGTACGCCGTATGTAATACATAGTATACAGTGTACAGTACAATGTACGCCGTATGTAATACATAGTATACGGTGCACAGTACAATGTACGCCGTATATAATACATAGTATACAGTGTACAGTACAATGTACGCCGTATGTAATACATAGTATACGGTGCACAGTACAATGTACGCCGTATGTAATACATAGTATACAGTGCACAGTACAGTGTATGCCGTATGTAATACATAGTATACAGTGCACAGTACAGTGTATGCCGTATGTAATACATAGTATACGGTGCACAGTACAATGTACGCCGTATATAATACATAGTATACAGTGTACAGTACAATGTACGCCGTATGTAATACATAGTATACGGTGCACAGTACAATGTACGCCGTATGTAATACATAGTATACAGTGCACAGTACAGTGTATGCCGTATGTAATACATAGTATACAGTGCACAGTACAGTGTATGCCGTATGTAATACATAGTATACGGTGCACAGTACAATGTACGCCGTATGTAATACATAGTATACGGTGCACAGTACAATGTACGCCGTATGTAATACATAGTATACAGTGCACAGTACAATGTACGCCGTATGTAATACATAGTATACGGTGCACAGTACAATGTACGCCGTATGTAATACATAGTATACAGTGTACAGTACAATGTATGCCGTATGTAATACATAGTATACGGTGCACATTATACAGTGCACAGTACAATGTACGCCGTATGTAATACATAGTATACAGTGCACAGTACAGTGTATGCCGTATGTAATACATAGTATACAGTGCACAGTACAATGTACGCCGTATGTAATACATAGTATACGGTGCACAGTACAGTGTATGCCGTATGTAATACATAGTATACAGTGCACAGTACAATGTACGCCGTATGTAATACATAGTATACAGTGCACAGTACAATGTATGCCGTATGTAATACATAGTATACAGTGCACAGTACAATGTACGCCGTATGTAATACATAGTATACAGTGCACAGTACAATGTATGCCGTATGTAATACATAGTATACAGTGCACAGTACAATGTACGCCGTATGTAATACATAGTATACGGTGCACAGTACAATGTATGCCATATGTAATACATAGTATACAGCGTACAGTACAGTGTATGCTGTATGTAATACATAGTATATGGTGCACAGTACAGTGTATGCCATATGTAATACATAGTATACAGTGCACAGTACAATGTACGCCGTATGTAATACATAGTATACAGTGCACAGTATAATGTATGCCGTATGTAATACATAGTATACAGCGCACAGTACATAGTATAAAGTGCATAAAGTGCACAGTATATAGTATACAGTACACAATATACAGCACACAGTATATAGTACACATTATATAATATGTAGTAAATATACAGTATGCAGTATGTAGTATAAGGGCACAGTATATAGTATGCAGTACACAATATGCAGTATACAGTATATAGTATGTAGGTCACAATATACAGTGTGCAGTATACAGTACATAGTATGCAGCACACAGTACAGTGTCAGTCTGATACTATGATGGACACGTGTCACTGTCCATCCGTCCAATAGGATGTACAGCACGAAGGCGAGCACCCTGATGACCACTGTGGACTCGGGTGGCGCTGTCGGGTGGGTGAGCTTACGGGGAGAGCAGCCAGGTGTCAGGGGGAGTCACACGCTCCACATCTGAGAGTGAAACGGAGCCCCACGTCCTCCGACCGCACAGGACGGCTCCGCACAGGCGGCCCGACACTCACACACATACACATAAACACACAAACACACACACACACACTCACACACATACACACAAACACTCACACACACACACTCACACACACTCACACTCATACACACAAACACTCACACACATACACACAAACACACAAACACACACTCACAAACACACTCACACACAAACACACACATGCACACACACAAACACACAAACATACACACACAAACACACACTCACACACACACATGCACACACCCTCACACACCCCCCACACACAAACACACATGTACACACATACACTCACACACATACACACAAACACACACACGTACACACACACATACACACCACACACACACATACACATACACACACAGAGAGAGACACACACACACACATACACACACACACATACACACCACACACATACACACACACACTCACACAGAGACACACACAAACACACACACACATACACACCACACATAGACACACACATACACACCACACACACACACACACACAAACACACACAAACACACACACCACACAGATACACACACACTCACACAGAGACACACACAAACACACACACACATACACACCACACATAGACACACACACATACACACCACACATAGACACACACACATACACACCACACACACACACACACACACTCACACACACTCACACAGAGACACACACAAACACACACACACATACACACCACACATAGACACACACACATACACACCACACATAGACACACACACATACACACCACACACACACACACACACTCACACACACTCACACAGAGACACACACAAACACACACACACATACACACCACACATAGACACACACACATACACACCACACACACACACACACACTCACACACACTCACACAGAGACACACACAAACACACACACACATACACACCACACATAGACACACACACATACACACCACACACACACACACTCACACACACTCACACAGAGACACACACAAACACACACACACATACACACCACACATAGACACACACACATACACACCACACACACACACACACACTCACACACACTCACACAGAGACACACACAAACACACACACACATACACACCACACACTCACACACACACATACACACCACACACACACACTCACACACACTCACACAGAGACACACACAAACACACACACACATACACACCACACATAGACACACACACATACACACACAGACACATACACACCACACATAGACACACACACATACACACACACACATACACACCACACACACACACACACACACTCACACACACTCACACAGAGACACACACAAACACACACACACATACACACCACACACTCACACACACACATACACACCACACACACACACACTCACACACACTCACACAGAGACACACACAAACACACACACACATACACACCACACACTCACACACACACATACACACCACACACACACACACTCACACACACTCACACAGAGACACACACAAACACACACACACATACACACCACACATAGACACACACACACACACACACACACACTTTGTCCGAAAGGGCCACCCCCATCACCAGTGGGTCGTGACGAGAACAGTCACAAACACGCTCCTTCCTACAAAGAGGCCGCTTGCCTTCGGGTGCAGAGCCTGTCTGGGCTGCAAACAGGGGAAACGGGCACCGGGCACCACAGATGGCCGTCCCACGTGCGGCCCCCCGAAGCCCCTCCCGCTGGGCCGCGTCCGGCTCTCGCAGGGCCCGTGGCCTGGGCGTGCAGTGCTGGGCGGGAGGGGCTCTCAGGCGTCTCCCAGGGAGAGACCTGCTGCTTCTGTGACTGTTCCGTGGACACACAAGTCCCACGGCCACTCCTGTGACAGGAAGTGCAAACCGCTGCCAGTTTGTGCACATGTGTGTGCATGTCCATGTGAGCGTGTGCATGTGTGTGCATAGGTATGTGCACGTGTGTGTGTGCGTGTTGCGCGGTGAGAATCTCTGAGCACCTGCTGCTCTGCCACTGAACGCCGGGCCCTCACACCCGCTGAGGCTGGAACCGCCGACAGGCTGCACGTCCCTGGGTTCATCCGTTGCCACAGGAACCGCCTGTGCTCCCAGACGACCAGGGAGCAGGGCCAGGAGGCAGAGGGCCTGCCCGGCGGGAGCAGCTGTCCCCCCCGCGCCCCCATCCTCCACCCTACCTTCGCGCCCTGAGCCAAACAGCGCCTCACACGGAGCTGGGGCAGGAGAGTTTCCAGAGGCGCAAACGGCTCTTTGAGGCTGGGCAGGTGCCCAGACAGGGGTGGGACTGGAGGGTAGGGCTGGAAAGTGGCAGCATCCCCTGCGAAGACTGACCTCCGGGGGGGACCCCCCAGCGCCCGGCCGAGGCCTGGTCCTGTGGGACCCGAGGCGGACGGCTCCGCCCAGGGCCTGGGCCAGCCCCCGTCCTGTCCGCTCCCCGACAACAACGCGGCCCGCACACCGCTTCCATCTGCTTAATCGAATCCAATCAGACGTGCTTGGCGTGTAAGAGCACTGGACTGCCAGGCGGCGTGCTCCGACATAAATCACAGGACACGGTCCCTTCCTGGCCTCTCGGCACAGCTGGCAGCATGACAAGCCCCGAGGGATGCTCCCGGGCTCTGCTCCCTCTGCTGCAAGTGGCAAAGCGCAAGGCTCAGGAGCACTGGCTCAGAGGAGCATCTGTGCCTGGAGACGCCCCTCAGACGGTGTGCACGGAGCCATTAGCTCAGACGGTGTGCACGGAGCCGTCAGCTCAGACGGTGTGCACGGAGCCACCCGCTCAGACGGTGTGCACGGAGCCACCCGCTCAGACGGTGTGCACGGAGCCACCCGCTCAGACGGTGTGCACGAAGCCGCCCGCTCAGACGGTGTGCGCGGAGCCATCAGCTCAGACAGTGTGCACGGAGCCATTAGCTCAGACAGTGTGCACGGAGCCATCCGCTCAGACAGTGTGCACGGAGCCGTCCGCTCAGACGGTGTGCGCAGAGCCATCAGCTCAGACGGTGTGCACGGAGCCATCAGCTCAGACGGTGTGCACGGAGCCATTAGCTCAGACAGTGTGCACGGAGCCATCCGCTCAGACAGTGTGCACGGAGCCGTCCGCTCAGACGGTGTGCACGGAGCCATTAGCTCAGACGGTGTGCACGGAGCCGTCCGCTCAGACGGTGTGCACGGAGCCATTAGCTCAGACGGTGTGCACGGAGCCATTAGCTCAGACGGTGTGCACGAAGCCGCCCGCTCAGACGGTGTGCACGGAGCCATTAGCTCAGACGGTGTGCACGGAGCCATTAGCTCAGACAGTGTGCACGGAGCCATCCGCTCAGACAGTGTGCACGAAGCCGCCCGCTCAGACGGTGTGCACGGAGCCATTAGCTCAGACGGTGTGCACGGAGCCGTCCGCTCAGACGGTGTGCACGGAGCCATTAGCTCAGACGGTGTGCACGGAGCCGCCCGCTCAGACGGTGTACACGGAGCCGTCCGCTCAGATGGTGTGCACGGAGCCATCCGCTCAGATGGTGTGCACGGAGCCGTCCGCTCAGAGGGTGTGCACGGAGCCGTCCGCTCAGATGGTGTGCACGGAGCCATCCGCTCAGATGGTGTGCACGGAGCCATCCGCTCAGAGGGTGTGCACGGAGCCGTCCGCTCAGACGGTGTGCACGGAGCCATCCGCTCAGACGGTGTGCACGGAGCCATTAGCTCAGACGGTGTGCACGGAGCCATTAGCTCAGAGGGTGTACACGGAGCCGCCCGCTCAGACGGTGTGCACGGAGCCATCCGCTCAGACGGTGTGCACGGAGCCGTCCGCTCAGACGGTGTGCACGGAGCCATCCGCTCAGACGGTGTGCACGGAGCCATTAGCTCAGACGGTGTGCACGGAGCCATTAGCTCAGAGGGTGTACACGGAGCCGCCCGCTCAGACGGTGTGCACGGAGCCGTCCGCTCAGACGGTGTGCACGGAGCCATCCGCTCAGAGGGTGTGCACGGAGCCATTAGCTCAGACGGTGTGCACGGAGCCATTCGCTCAGAGGGTGTACACGGAGCCGCCCGCTCAGACGGTGTGCACGGAGCCATCCGCTCAGAGGGTGTGCACGGAGCCATCCGCTCAGACGGTGTGCACGGAGCCATCCGCTCAGACGGTGTGCACGGAGCCGTCCGCTCAGACGGTGTGCACGGAGCCGTCCGCTCAGACGGTGTGCGCGGAGCCGTCCGCTCAGACGGTGTGCACGGAGCCGTCCGCTCAGACGGTGTGCACGGAGCCGTCCGCTCAGACGGTGTGCACGGAGCCGTCCGCTCAGACGGTGTGCACGGAGCCGTCCGCTCAGAGGGTGTGCACGGAGCCGTCCGCTCAGACGGTGTGCACGGAGCCGTCCGCTCAGACAGTGTGCACGGAGCCATTAGCTCAGAGGGTGTGCACGGAGCCATCAGCTCAGAGGGTGTGCACGGTTCTCTGGTGAGGAGCTACCCGAACAAGTAAACCCCACTTGCTCTCAGGGACAGTAGCACTTAGGTTAACTGGATAACAAGCACGTGTGCGCATACGTGTGAGCGTGTACGCCTGACTGTGCGTATACACGAATGTGCCTGAGGCAAGGCTGTCCTCCAGAGTGTCCCCGCCGGCTTGCATCAGCGTCTCTGACAAGGAGCCATCTCAGCTGTGACAGAGAAACGTGTGGGCTGGGCCCAACTGCCAACACCGCGAGCTGGGGCCCGGAGCGGGCGGCAACGGAGCAGCGGTGGCTCCGGCGCGCGGCGTGGGCACCGCCACGAGGCACACGGGGGCACACGGCGTCTCTGACTGAATCGGCTCAGCCAGCGAGGGGGTGGGGCTCACGTTTCTTCTGTTCCCTTTCACAGTTCACTCCTGGGAACCCAAGCGGCAGGTTGTACGCTGCCGTTAGAAAGGGAGCCGGAGGGGAGCGGAGACTGTGTCCCCGGTACCTTTATTTCTACCGACGGACTGACCCCCTCCCGCCCCCCGACTGCCGTTTCCTTTCAAACGCAACCACCAGAGGGACTGGGCGAAGAGAAGCAGAGTCTCGGGGAAGACCGACCGCCGCCGCAGGCCCAAGGCCGCCATCCTGCCCAGAATCGAGGGAACGAGGCTCGGCCGGGGGTCCCGGCAGGCGGGTCCCCCGCGGGGAGCTGGGAGCTCAGGCCACGACTGTGGGTTACGCGTCTGAAAAGCACAAACCCTCTCCCGGGCTGACGGCGCCACTGCATTGTTTGTAAAAGGCATGACACACCCTGGCCGGCTTGGCCCCGTGGACAGAGCATCGGCCTGCAAACCAGAGGGTCTCCGGTTCGATTCCGGCCAAAGGCGCAGGCCCGGGGTGTGGGTTCGATCCCCAGGAGGGGTCATGCAGGAAGCAGCCGATCGATGATTCTCTCTCATCATGGATGTTTCTACCTCTGTCTCCCTCTCCCTTCCTCTCCGAGACCAATACATAAATGTTAAAAAAATAAAAAAAAAAAAGAAAGAAACAACACGCTTCACAATCTGTAGGACAACGTGAGCTCCTCCGTGTCCCTCGCGCCACGTCGCAGGCTCTCTCGATGTCACGGGAGCACAAGCCAGGGAGCTCTGACTCCCGGGTTTCCTGCTCACGGGGGGGGGGGGGGGGTGTCCTGGACGGACAGCAGCTGTCCGACCGGAGGCGGGCAGACCCCTGCACGCTGCTCCCCTGCACGCTGCTCCGGAGGACACTCACGCATGGCCCACACGTGGGCTGGGGAGGGACGGCGCCAGGCAGGGCGTGCTGGGGAGACCGAGCGTGGGTCTCTCCCAGCGACCCTCACAGAGGCTCCGCCCCAACGTCTCCCCAGCATGCTGGCCACGTCACCAGGATGGTGGTGCGGACGCAGACGGACAGTTGCCGTGGACAGAGGCCCGTGTGCGACCTCTAACCTCTGACGCAGACACGGGGGAGGAGTGCGGACTGAGAGCCGCTACAACGTGCCACCGAAATGCACAATTTTCATTCAGGTTCTAGAAGGTGTGAAGAAACAGCCTGGCCTGTACCCCCGGGGGGAAGACGCCAGTGAGAGAAAGTGCCGGTGAGAGTGGCCAGTGACCGGAAAACACTTCACAGCCGTCATTCTGAACCTGCTCACAAAACCAGTGGGAATGTGAGCCGGGAAGCCGGGGAAGGCCGGACCGAAAGGAGGACACAGGGAATGAGAGAAGTGACGAGAGAGAAGTTATCCAAACACAGGGGAGTCTGGTGTCGTTCAGTAAAACGATGAGAGTCAAACCCACTTAAGGGGTTCCACAGCGAGTGTGGACTGACAGGAGAGAGAAGGAAGGCGTGCACCTGAAGAGAGATGGACAGAAATGGCGCGAGAGGAAGGAAAAGGAGGAGACAGAATAAGGGACAATGAAGAGAGCCACAGAAAGGTGGCCTGACACAAAAGAAATAACCAAAAATCATATCATGGGGGGGGGGACTGGAAACAAATCTAAATGCAACATCAGAAAATATTCACTTACTACAAAAAGAGCGGTGACTAGGAATCCTATATAATAAAAGAGGAACATGCAAATTTTACTGTACCTTCATTCCTGATTGGCTAGGCTACCAGCCAATCAGGAACAAGGGTGGGGCCAAGTGGCATGAGCGCCAGGCCTGGGAGGGGGGGAGATGAAAAGGCAGTGGTGGCAGGCACCCAGCCCCCGGGCACTGTGAGGGGAAGCTGTGGCAGCAGCAGGGAGCACCCGGCCCCCAGACACTGTGAGCGGAAGTGGAGGCGAGCACCCAGCCCCTGGGGCCAGGTGGTCGCAGGCAGCTGGGGCTGAGCTGAGCAGGGTGATGGCTGGGTGCCCAAGGCCTTGGGAAGGGCAGGGGTGAACCATCAGTTAGACATCCCCTGAGGGCTCCCCGTATGTGAGAGGGGGCAGGTTGGGTTGAGGGACCATCCCCACCCCCCACCCCCAGTGCACGAATTTCGTGCACCGGATCCCTAGTAAAAAAATAAAAACAGAAAACAAAAATGGAAATGGCAGGTGCAAATCTGAAGATAACAAAATAACATCAAATGTGAATGGACGAAACAATCCTATCAGAGGCACGGATTGTCAGAGTAGATTAAAAAAAAACCCAACATGACCCAACTCCATGCTTCCTGGGCGACACACTGCCCACCCAAAGACCCAGGCGGACAGAAAGAGACACCCGGTGAGACGGCCAACCACAGGAAGCCGGGCCCCGGCGCTGCTATCAGACAAAGCGGCTGCAATCAAACCATCCCTGCAGATGAAAGGGGTGTTTCGGGATGACCACAGGGTCCGTCGACCAGAAACATAAACCGTTGTAAACACGCATGCCCCTTGGTGACAGAGCAGCATGCATGAGCAAGGACGGGCAAACGCGAAGGCGAGCTAACAATGCCCACTGAGGACTGCAGCACCTCCCTTCCTGCCGGGGCCGGTCCGCTAGACAGGAGACGGGGGTTCGGGCAACATTACAAACCAACCAGGCCTAGCGGACACGCAGCAGACATTCGTACAGGCGTCTCCGGGACACACAAAACGTTCCACAGAATGGGCCACACGCAGAGCCGTGAGACAGAGCTCCGCACGTGGACGGGGACAGAAACAACCCAAGTTACGTCCTCTGGTCACAGTGGAATCCGATATCATAAAAGCCTACTATGCTAAGTGTCCCACCGTTCATTTGACCGATTGCTATGATGCACACTGCCCACCAGGAGGCAGATAGATGCTCTGACCGGTAGGTTAGCTTGCTGCTGGGGTTCAGCCGATCAGGACTGGGCGAGATGGGCCAGATACTCCCTGGAGCCCTCTCCCAGTCCCTCCCCAGTCCTGATCGTGCACCAGTGGGGTCCCTCAGCCTGGCCTGTGCCCTCTCACAAGCCAGGACCCCTTGGGGGACGACAACAGAGATCTGGTTTCAGCCCGATCCCCGCAGGCCAGGCTGAGGGACCCCACTGGTGCACTAATCCGTGCATCAGGCCTCTAGTAAAATTAGCCATTGGTAACGGGAAAGTTGGAAAACTCACAAATGTGTGGGGATTGGCACACTCCTAAGTAACCAATGGATGGAGAACAAATCAAATGGAAATGAAGACACACATCACAAAACTTACTGAGTACAGCGAAAGCTGTGCTTAGAGGGAAATGCGTAGCCGAGAATGCTACCCTCCCGCCCCGAGACACGGATGGAGAGCGAAGGGAAGAAGACCGCGGTAGGAAGGGGAACTACGGTCGGAACAGAGAATATAAACACACAAGAAAAGGGAGCCCCAAAGCTGGTTCTGCGAAAAGATTGACAAAACCGACCAGTCTTTGGTTAGGCTGGCCAGGAAAAGGAGGGAAGGCTAGGATTACTAGGACCAGAAAGGAAAGAAGATATCCCATAGACCTTGGAGACGTGAGGAGTGCGTGCCGACAGCCGGATACCTTTACACCAGTGTCGGCAAACTCATCCGTCCGCGGAGCCAAATACCAACAGGACAACGACTGACATTTCTCTCGAGAGCCCCATTTTCTAAACTTCAACTTCTTCCAACGCCACGTGTTCAAAACAGACTCGCCCGGGCTGTGGTATTTTGTGGAAGAGCCACACTCAAGGGGCCAAAGAGCCGTCTGTGGCTCTCGCGCCGCGGTTTGCCGACCACGGCCTTAGGCAAAAGGGACACGTTCCGAGAAAGACACAGACTCCCAGAGCCGACTCCGGAGGAAACAGACGCGGAGAATGAGCCCTCGACACGGGAGGACAACGAGTTCATAACAAAACGCTATTCCCCAGAGAGAGCGCGGACCCAGACGGCTGTCCGTGGAATTCCGCCAGAAACGTAAGGGAGAATTAAGACTGACGCTTCACAGGATGTTCCCAAACACGTCGGAGAAGGGGACACTTCCCAACTCACGTCAGGAGACCAGTGTACCCCGATATCAGCGTCAGACAAAGATATCGTGAGGAGGGGGGAAAAAAAAGGCTGCCGTTCCGTTCTGCTCGTGAATATGAATGCAAAAACCGTCCGCGACCCATCGACGTATAAAAACGATCATACGTTCTCAACAGTGTTCGACACGCTACGAGGGGGGGGAAACTCCCTCACACTGATGAAGGACACGCGCAGAGCGCTCAGGGCCAGCGGCGAAGGTCGGGCGTGAGACCAGGCTGTGGGCGGCTGGGCGGTGGCAGGACACGGAAGGCCTCCAGATTGAAAAGGAGGAAGGGGGGCTATCCATTTGCTGACGACATGCGCGTGCGGGTAAGCCATCCTAAGAAATCCATGAAGAGCGGTTAGAACAGACGAGCTCGGCGAGGGTGAAGAACAGCGGGTCGACAGGAGAAAAATCGGTTGTCATCTTACATGCTTGAAATGGACACTCTGAAAACAAAGCCAAGGGAACAATTCCATTCACAGCGGCATCGGAAAGAATAATAGCCCTCGCCGGTGTGGCTCAGTGGGCAGGGCGTCGGCCTGCGGGCCGGAGGGTTCTGGGCCCCGGGCGGGAATGACCGGGTTTCTCTCGGTGGCAGCGTTCCAAACCTGCGGGGGGGACGGCGGCATGAGCTGACGATCCCACACTTCACACGGGAGGAGCGTGTAGCGTCTAAAATGTACATTGAGCCGAAACCCGTGTGGCTCAGTGCATAGAGCGCCGGCCTGCGGACTGAAAGGTCCCGGGTTCGATTCCGGTCAAGGGCATGGACCTTGGTTGCGGGCACATCCCCAGTGGGGGGTGTGCAGGAGGCAGCTGATGGATGTTTCTCTCTCATCGATGTTTCTGCCTTTCTAGCCCTCTCTCTCTCTCCCTTCCTCTCTGTGGAACATCAATAACATATTTAAAGTAAATAAATAGATAGAACGGACGTCGATCGCGCTTTAAAACGAGACGCGCTCCCCTCGGGCGGAGGCGGCGTCTGAGGGCAGGCAGGGGTGTGGGAGCCATAAACTGAACGAGGAAGAGACGTCACAAGAGGACGGAACACAAAAAGTCAACGCTGAGAGCAAACTCGTTCTAAATTCCCGGGGAAGGGTGGAAGCGGGCATCTACAACACACAGGATGGAGCCAAGCACGTCACATTTCGTTAAGGTTTTATTTGCTTATTTATTTTACTCCTCCCCCGAGGATACTTTCCCGTGGAGGGTTAGAGAGAGCAACAGACAGACACACGGATGTGAGAGAAACACATCGCCGGCTGCCTCCGGCTCCTGGGCTGAAACCACGGCGCGGATGGCTCGCGTGTGGAATACAATGAACAAATAAAGGGATGGACAGGAATGGAGACAGGGAAGCATTGAACAGACCGTCCAACCTCCGGGGGAAGGGGCGGGGAGCGTAAGAGACAGACCAAAGGACTCGTGTGCACGCAGATACACAGAAGCCAAGGACACGGACAGAGGGGGAGGGCGTGTGCGGGGAGACGGGGTGGGTGGGAGAGTTCAATGGGGGAAAAGAGACTTGTGTCATACTCTCAACAACAGAGAATTAAATTAAGAAAACAACACTCAGCAATGAGTAACCAGCTCCTCACTGCCAGTCCCGTTCCGTCCCCACGCGCACGGCCCCCGTTCCGTCCCCACGCGCACGGCCCCCGGTCCGTCCCCACGCGCACGGCCCCCGCTGTATCCCGGGACCTGGAACTCACCGCGGCCCCCGGGGCACTGGCCGGACAGACACTTTGTGACCCTTCTCCGGGTGTGCCCCCCGAAACCCCTCTCCCCCTGGGGCTCTGCCCTGAGCCTGCCCGCCCTCTGCGCACGCCCCCCCCCTCCTTCCAGCCACGCCTTCGCTCAGCGGGCGTCTCTGGGCTCCGTGTTGGGTGCCCTGGCCGCTCAGAACACACACCCCCCGCCCGCCGCGGGGAGACACGTGTCCACGGAGAACAGAGACACCCCGAGGAAAGGGCTCGGAACTCGGTCTGTGGCTGAACCATGCCCCCATGCCGAAGCCCCACCCTCAGCCACTCCGAACATGGCCCCATTGGGAGATGCCGCGGGCACAGAGGTCAGCAAGTTCACACGAGGTCGTTGGGGTGCCCAGTCCACTCCTGACCACAGTCCCGCTCAGAAGTCTGAACACAGACAGACACGCACAGACACGCACAGACAGACACGCACAAACACACGCAGACACACGCAGACACACAGACACATGCAGACACACAGACACACAGAGACACATGCAGACACACACAGACACATGCAGACACACAGACAAACACAGACACATGCAGATGTACAAACACAGACACATGCAGACACACACAGACACATGCAGACAGACACACAGACACAAGCAGACACATGCACAAACACAGACACACGCAGACACACACAGACACATGCAGACAGACACACAGACACAAGCAGATGCACAAACACAGACACACGCAGACACACACAGACACATGCAGACACACACACAGACACATGCAGACACACACAGAGACACATGCAGACAGATACACAGACACATGCAGACACACAGAAACACATGCAGACGCACAGACAAACGCAGACACATGCAGATACACACAGAGACACACGTAAACATGCACAGACATGCACAGACACATGCAGACACACATGCAGACAGACACGTGCACGCACATCTGCAGATATGTGCAGATGGATGCTTGTGCAGACACACAGAGACACGCACAGAGAAGAACACATAAAAGCAAAGGAGAGAGCCGCCCTCAAGCCCTTGGAGAGCCGGGCATCGCGGCGGGGACCACGGAAGGCGGGTGACGACGCATGCTAGACGTCAGGTGACCGGTGCGGAAGCCGGACGTCGTGAGGACTGAACCCCCTGACCGTGGCTGCCGGCGTCCCCCACACTCGGGTGCCTGTCTTGGCGGCGTGGGGCCGGCGCCTGCACCCCGCCCTCTGCACCAGGACGCCCTTCCCCACACGGCCCTTGGGAGACGGCGGGTCCGTGTCCGGAGACAAAACCATCCAGACCCACATGTAACACCCGGCTGTCACCCAGCAGCACGCTCTCATCGGAGGGGCGGTGCCCACGTGTGCGAGAGCCCGGGGGAGGGGCGGGGCCTCGGAGGGGGGCGGAGCATCGGGACCTCACGCTGCTCGCAGCCCCAGGAGGGGGGGACCTGTGGGGTCAATAGGAGACGCATTCCTGATGGCATTCGCGGGAGAAGAATTACCACCAGGTGTCTACCCAGTCAGCTGCCACGGTCCAACAGAAACCATCCCGCACACCACGATATTCTGAATTGAACTGAAAAAATCAACTCGCCGTGAATATCATCAAAATAAACATATTACTCATAATCCCGGTGTTCTTGAATATTTTCAGTTGAAAATTCTCACGAAAGATGATTTTTTTAAAGCATCTATAGACGCGTATGGCGTACAAAGGGTTAAGAACAGCATTGAAACACCAAGGAAAGCCCTGGCTGGTGTGGCTCCGTGGACAGACCATCGGCCTGCGGGCTGAAGGGTCCCGGGTCCAGTTTTGGTCCGGGACTCATGTCTGGGTGGTGGTCTCGGTCCCCAGCAGGGGGCGTGCAGGAGGCAGCCGATCCATGATTCTCTCTCATCGCCGATGTCTCTGTCTCTCTCTCCCCCTCCCTGCCTCTCTGAAATCAATAAATTAAAAATAAAAGAAAAAACGTAACCGGATGACTACTCGTTACTGACTTTATACGTAGAAGCCACAGGCATGTGGCAGTATTCCGGACTTCCGTGAAGCATGACTGTGTGCGTGACATGCAATCATGCTCCTTATTTGAGCTGTGAAAGCAGAGGAGTGAATAAAAGTCTGAGTGTGACAAACAGCTCTGAGGAAGCAGGGGCGCCACGGACAGGTGCTGCCACGGAGCGGCCACAGAGTGCCCACGGAGCAACCACGGAGCAACCACGGACCCGCCACGGTTTGGCCGCACACAAAGAGCTGAGAGCAAGGGCCCAGGGTTGAGCAGCACCAGTTGTCACAAGGCAGGTTTGTTCCAAAGTGACACATCAGCCGCCCTCCGGGCTGAGTGGCCCCCGTCTCCTAGGAGACCAAACCCTCAGCCCTCCTGTTTACCACGGACGTGTTTAAAGAGACACACACGTTTTTGCCCGAACAGGCCAGGTAAGCATGCCGTCATAATACAGGGTGTACGAACCTTAAAAAAAAAAAAAAAAAAAGCCACAGACCTGGCAATAACAAACCTCGAAATCCAAGCCATGTGGAGATGAGGCACCAGCCCAGGGGTGAAAAACGGGAGCTGCTGCTCCAAAGAACACGGCTGAGCAGAGCTGGTTGTATCTGAACCGCCTCAGTACCTGCCCCGGTCCACACCCCGTCCTGTCCCCAACCACACCCCATCCCGTCCCCGACCCACACCCCGTCCTGTCCCCATCCACACCCCATCCTGTCGCCAATCTACACACAGTCCTAACCCTGCCCCAAGGCCCACACCCATCCTATCCCCAACCCAAACCCCGTCCTGTCCCCTCAGGGTGGGCTGGCCTTCAGGTGTGATGGGGGTGAAGCCTGAACCTACAGGTAACCAGTAGGGACTGTAACTTCCCCTCGGCAGCACGTTACACACCAGAGGAGCACAGGGGAGGAGGAACACGGGGCAGGTTACACACCAGAGGAGCACAGGGAGGAGGAACACGGGGCAGGTTACACACCAGAGGAGCACGGGGAGGAGGAACACGGGGCAGGTTACACACCAGAGGAGCACGGGGAGGAGGAACACGGGGCAGGTTACACACCAGAGGAGCACGGGGAGGAGGAACACGGGGCAGTTTACACACCAGAGGAGCACGGGGAGGAGGAACACGGGGCAGGTTACACACCAGAGGAGCACGGGGAGGAGGAACACGGGGCAGGTTACACACCAGAGGAGCACGGGGAGGAGGAACACGGGGCAGGTTACACACCAGAGGAGCACGGGGAGGAGGAACACGGGGCAGTTTACACACCAGAGGAGCACGGGGAGGAGGAACACGGGGCAGGTTACACACCAGAGGAGCACGGGGAGGAGGAACACGGGGCAGGTTACACACCAGAGGAGCACGGGGAGGAGGAACACGGGGCACGTTACACACCAGAGGAGCACGGGGAGGAGGACCACGGGGCAGGTTACACACCAGAGGAGCACGGGGAGGAGGAACACGGGGCAGGTTACACACCAGAGGAGCACGGGAGGAGGAACACGGGGCAGGTTACACACCAGAGGAGCACGGGGAGGAGGAACACGGGGCAGGTTACACACCAGAGGAGCACGGGGAGGAGGAACACGGGGCACATTACACACCAGAGGAGCACGGGGAGGACGAACACGGGGCAGGTTACACACCAGAGGAGCACGGGGAGGACGAACACGGGGCAGGTTACACACCAGAGGAGCACGGGGAGGAGGAACACGGGGCAGGTTACACACCAGAGGAGCACGGGGAGGAGGAACACGGGGCAGGTTACACACCAGAGGAGCACGGGGAGGAGGAACACGGGGCAGGTTACACACCAGAGGAGGACAGGGAGGAGGAACACGGGGCAGGTTACACACCAGAGGAGCACGGGGAGGAGGAACACGGGGCAGGTTACACACCAGAGGAGCACGGGGAGGAGGAACACGGGGCAGGTTACACACCAGAGGAGCACGGGGAGGAGGAGCACGGGGCAGGTTACACACCAGAGGAGCACGGGGAGGAGGAACACGGGGCAGGTTACACACCAGAGGAGCACGGGGAGGAGGAACACGGGGCACATTACACACCAGAGGAGCACGGGGAGGACGAACACGGGGCAGGTTACACACCAGAGGAGCACGGGGAGGAGGAACACGGGGCAGGTTACACACCAGAGGAGCACGGGGAGGACGAACTCGGTGCAGGTTACACACCAGAGGAGCACGGGGAGGAGGGACACGGGGCACGTTACACACCAGAGGAGCACAGGGAGGTCGAACTCGGTGCAGGTTACACACCAGAGGAGCACGGGGAGGAGGAACACGGGGCAGGTTACACACCAGAGGAGCACGGGGAGGACGAACTCGGTGCAGGTTACACACCAGAGGAGCACGGGGAGGAGGAACACGGGGCAGGTTACACACCAGAGGAGCACGGGGAGGAGGAACACGGGGCACGTTACACACCAGAGGAGCACGGGGAGGAGGAACACGGGGCAGGTTACACACCAGAGGAGCACGGGGAGGAGGAACACGGGGCACATTACACACCAGAGGGGCACGGGGAGGAGGAACACGGGGCAGGTTACACACCAGAGGAGCACGGGGAGGAGGAACACGGGGCAGGTTACACACCAGAGGAGCACGGGGAGGAGGAACACGGGGCAGGTTACACACCAGAGGAGCACGGGGAGGAGGAACACGGGGCACGTTACACACCAGAGGAGCACGGGGAGGAGGAACACGGGGCAGGTTACACACCAGAAGAGGACAGGGAGGAGGGACACGGGGCACGTTACACACCAGAGGAGCACGGGGAGGAGGAACACGGGGCAGGTTACACACCAGAGGAGCACGGGGAGGAGGAACACGGGGCAGGTTACACACCAGAGGAGCACGGGGAGGAGGAACACGGGGCACGTTACACACCAGAGGAGCACGGGGAGGAGGAACACGGGGCAGGTTACACACCAGAGGAGCACGGGGAGGAGGAACACGGGGCAGGTTACACACCAGAGGAGCACGGGGAGGAGGAACACGGGGCACGTTACACACCAGAGGAGCACGGGGAGGAGGAACACGGGGCAGGTTACACACCAGAGGAGCACGGGGAGGAGGACCACGGGGCAGGTTACACACCAGAGGAGCACGGGGAGGAGGAACACGGGGCAGTTTACACACCAGAGGAGCACGGGGAGGACGAACTCGGTGCAGGTTACACACCAGAGGAGCACGGGGAGGAGGAACACGGGGCACGTTACACACCAGAGGAGCACGGGGAGGAGGAACACGGGGCAGGTTACACACCAGAGGAGCACAGGGAGGACGAACTCGGTGCGGGTTCCGCTTCAGCTGCTCCTGGGGAGATCGCGGCGATGTTACAAGACCCAGTTGCGCCGCATCACCTGCACCAGCTCTGCCCCTCCTGAGTCCCCTTTCCCTTTTTCTAAATTCAATTCTTTCCTCGTGATGGTATCACATGGGCCTGCTTCACCCGATGATTCTCCGGCCGCTTCCGCCCCAGCACTCACCCCACCCCCTGTCTGCGTAGGTTATGCTTATGTGCAGGCACACGCGTCCTTTGCTTGGCCTCCTATCTGCTCCCCCGCCCCCCATCTTCAAGGTTTAACTAAAGCAGAAGGTCTGGCCTTGGCTGGTGGCTCCATCAGATCACCGCCTGGACACCAAGAAGGTGCGGGTTCGTTCCCACCGGGGCACGCGCTCCGGTTAGGGGTTTGGTCCCTGGTCGGGGTGCACCCAGAGGCAACCAATCAATGTTTCTCTCTCCCTCCCTCCCTCTCTCCCTAAAATCCAGAAAAAACATGTCCCGGGATGAGAGTTTTTAAAGCGCAGAACGTTTTATGTCATCCTATCACAGGAGGGCTCACATCAGTGTTGTAACCGTGCTGACATTGCCGTGTTTGCCGTCAGCTCGGAACACAGTGTCTGAGAGAACCTACTCTGTGGACTGAGAGTTAAACTAAATGCCTGAAAATGGACAAACTTTTAAATGGGTGTTTAAGAGCTTCTTAAACTTTTTGTTGTGCCCCGCCGGTGCGGCTCAGAGGCTGGCTGAGCAACGACCTAGGAACCAGGAGGTCAGAGTTCGATTCTGGGTCAGGGCACAGGCCCGGGTTGCAGGCTGGATCCCCAGGGTGGGGCGTGCTGGACGCAGCCGATCCATGATTCTCTCTCATCCCTGATGTTTCTCCCTCTTTCCCTCCTTCCTCTCTGAAACTAATAAAAACATATTCTTTTTAAAAAAAACTTTTGTTGCTAAACCCATAACGCTTTCTCTAACCATGACTGTAGTGTGCCAATGGGTGAGCAAAGCTTAACTGCTGGAGGCTCAACCAAGGAGGGATTGTTCAACAGATGCACGACCTCCGCTGAGTATTAACCATGAGGCAAAGTGCAGCTACTCCGACAACCCACTCCCCACACACACAACAGTCAGACACACATACACACACAAACACACAGATAAACACATGCACACAGACCCACAGACACAGAGACACACAACACACCGCCAGACACACACAACAACACACACACACATACACAGCCACACACACACACACACACACACACAGCCACACACACACACACACACACACAGCCAGATACACACATATACACAGACAGAGACACAGACACAGACACATACAACTCACAGCCAGACACACACAGGCACACAGACACAGCCAGACACACACAGCCAGACACACACAGGCACACAGACACAGCCAGACACACACAGCCAGACACACATACACACACACACACACACATACACACACACAAAAAACACACACAGCTAGACACACATACACATACACACACACAGCCAAACACATAGATATACACACAGATACAGACACACAGCCAGACACACACGTGCATGCATACATACACACAGCCACACACACACACACACACACGTACACATACACACAGCCAGACACACCCGCGATCACACATCTCTCTATCCCTCTCCCCTCCTTGCTATAAAAAAATCAATAAAATATATTTAAAAAAAAAAAAAAGAATGAGTCTCCCGCCCTGACTTGTATGGCTCAGTGGATAGAGCGTCGGCCTGCGGACTGAAGGGTCCCGGGTTCAATTCTGGTCAAGGGCATGTTCCTTGGCTGCGGGCACATCCCCAGTGGGGGGGGGGGGGTGCAGGAGGCAGCTGATCGATGTCTCTCTCTCTCATCGGTGTTTCTGACTCTCTCTCCCTCTCCCTTCCTCTCTGTAAAAAAAATCAATACAACATATTTTAAAACAAAACCAAACATCCGGTGCTGGCCCCGCCCTGTGACGCATGTCCACGGTGAGTGTGTGAAGGAGAACACGGGAAAACATGGAAAGTTAACCTACCTGGGCGGTCCCCATGCCGGCGGGGGCGCGGGCCACGCGGTGCCGGCCGGGGTGCTGGCTGGGGGTGCGGGCCGAGGGCAGTCGCCGGAGACGCGGGAACCGGGGACTACGGCCGAGCCTCAGACGGCGGGAAGGCCTAGGGCAAGGAAGGGAGAGAAACGGGGAGAAGATGATGATAAAAAGGCTTAACAACCCCCCGGGGGGCGGGGAGGGGACACGGAGGCACAGCCAGCCTGTGACAGCGGGCGGTCACGCCATCACCCGGAACGGCAGCCCGGCCGGCCCTCGAGCCACGGGAGCCCCGCACCCGGTGGGAAAAGCGGTCGGCTCTCAGCGGCGTGGACATGACGGCGCACAGGCCTCGCCTGCTGAGGACGGGCCGTCCCGGACACAGCAAAAGCCCGCGGTACCGGTACCCGCGGCTGCGGCTCCCCCCGGGCCCTGAGAAGCGGTGTCTGCGAGCAGAGCCAGAGGCCAGCAGACTCCAGGGGGCAGACGCGGGGTCCGGGGACGTAAACAGCCGATCCTGTGTCTCCAGGAGAGGGCGCTACACCCAGAGGAGCTGCGTGGGACAGGAACGGAAGGAGTGGCCGCCGGACACGGCGAGCGATAAAACGCGCCGCTCCCAGGCCCGTGGCTCGCGAAGCACGAAGTCATGGTCTCCCCTGAAACCATGGATTCCCACTCAGGGCACAGGCAACGGACCGACCTTTCTCCCTCACATCAATGTTTCTCTCTCCCTCTCCCTCTCCCTTCCTCTCTCTCTCTCTCATCCATTTTTCAAAATATATTTTATTGATTTTTTACAGAGAGGAAGGGAGAGGGATAGAAAGTCAGAAACATCGATGAGAGAAAAACATCCATCAGCTGCCTCCTGCACACCCCCCACTGGGGATGTGCCCGCAGCCAACGTGCATACCCTTGACCGGATTTGAACCTGGGACCCTTCGGTCCGCAGGCCGACGCTCTATCCGCCGAGCCAACCCAGTTTCAGCTGAAATCCATTATTTTTGGTTTAAGGAGAAACGTGTTACTTATTCAAATACTTATAACTCATCTCGCATCCTCCTGGGTTCGTTTTTCCTCCTGCTCAGAAACACCCGTTTTCTCTCCACGCGCTCTCGGCGGGGTAGACACACGCACGTCCTCGCAGGCCTACCACGACCTGCGTTTTGCCGTCGACGCTGAGTGACACACGAGGACAGAACTCGAGGCGCCGTAGCTGCCCCCAGAGCCACTGCCACACGGACCTCCCTGTGCGTCGTCAGCCGTCCCGTCCCCACGCGTGCCCCCGCCCCGCCCGGGCCCTGCACACAGGAGGCTCGGGACACGCGTGTGTGGTCATCCGCCTTCACTCCAGCCCGGCAGGAGGCACAGGGTTTCAGCCTGAAGACAATGTTCCTCGCTTTCGGGGCCATTACCCGCCGTTTTATCTCAAACGGGGATGCACCGCCTTCCTGCCGATGGCCTCCTCCTGTGGCTTTTATGGGGGGTCTTCTCCCTGTTGGGGGCGACTCGCTCGGTCACTCACTGTGCTGCCTCATGGTCTCTCCATGGAGTGTCTGCTGTTAACCCCAGGACTGTCTCCGACCCGACCTTCTGGCTTACTCATTTTTTCAGCTTTGTCTTGAGTTTCCATTCCAAGGGCTATCTCTCTCTATAAAACCCGAATCCTATCTAATATAGGGCTAATATGCAAATCAACCACATAGCAGAACAATCCGTTGCTACGATGCACACGGACCACCAGGGGGCAGACGTTCGATGCAGGAGCTGCCCCCTGCTGGTCAGTGTGCTCCCACATGGGGAGCACTGCTCAGCCACAAGCGGGGCTCATGTGGGGAGTAGGCCTAACCTGTAGGATGGACATCCCCTGAGGGCTCCCAGATTGCTAGAAGGCACAGGCCAGGCTGAGGGACTCCCTCCCCACCACCACCACCCCCCAGTGCATGAATTTCATGCACTGGGCCTCTAGTCCTATCTGATAAAGAGGGAATATGCTAATTGACCTTGACTGTCACTCCATCACAAAGATGGCTGGATCCACAGCGGAGACCACGTTCCCTTAAGGAGCCTTAACGAGCAATCAGCAGGGACCTGAGGCTACGTCCTCCCCTGCCCCCATAGGGCTTGACAAGGGACCTCAGGCCATACCCCCCACCCTGGCGTCAGGCTGGGGGACCTCAGGCTGCTTCCCCCACCCCAGTGCCAGGCCAGGGGACCTGAGGCCATGCCCCCCCACCCGGTGGGGCTTGACGGGGGACCTCAAAGTGCACTTCCCATCCTGATGCTGGGCTAGAGGACCTGAGGCTGCACCCCCGTATGGTAGGGCTTGACGGGGAACCTCAGACCATGCCCCCCGCCCCGGTCTGGGCTGGAGGACCTCAGGCCATGCCCACATTCCTGGTGCTGGGCCAAGGGACCTGAATCTATGTCCCCTGCCCATTGGGGCTTAACAAGGGTGGGTCTGGCCGGGTCTGGATCTAGCCCAATGGGGGTGGGGTGGGGAGGGCAGCTGAGTCTGGGTCTCACGTGATGTTGAGGTGCATGTGAGTGAGTGGGGACTTGACTCTGGTTCCCGTGGTGAATCCCAGACTCTGACAGGAGGAAGGTTTTCATATACATTTCACTAATTTTCTTTCGTCTCTGATACTTCTATTATAGACAAAGGGCAAATAGCAATATTAAATTATTTCCTCTAATTAATCCCCCCCGCCCCCTCCCTTTTTTTTAAGGAGTGGCATGGAGTTTAATTTGGAAGGCAAAAAGGTTACACAATGCAAGGGAGAAGAGGTCGTGTAAATGAATGCTCAGTACAGAGTTGCTCTGACACAGAAAGAAGCAGGGGAGCCTCTCCGGCTCTCCGCCAGCACACCGAATCTGAGCCCGCAGCCAGTGTAAACCCGAAGAGCATCCATGTGTCCAACAAGCTGCCACCTCAAGAGCTCTTCTCCAGGGGAAATAAAAAAGTGAACCTCTTCGGGTCTCCCACTCCTCCATTAAGCGAAGAGGAACGACTCACCCAGCAAAGTTCATGACCGCAAGGTGCAGGATGGTGCCGGCAAAGAGAAAATCAGCAAAGGCTCCTTCTGGGGAGCGGCCTTGGCGACCCGCTTTGTTCCGTAGGTGGCTGATCCGTATTCCCAGACAAACCGCTAGGATGAAGCTCCCCACACAAGAGGTGAAGCCCGAGAGGAAACAGCTGAAGGGAAAGGGCCCCACGAGGACACAATAACCGGACGGCAGCGCCCCGGCCAGCAGTACACACAGGAGGTACGCGTCCAGCAACCACAGGCGCCCAAGGATTCTTCTAACAACCGCGAGGTGACCCACACTCCTGAGGCCAACACGACTCCCCGCACTTGCCAGACTCCGAGAGGAAACGACCGCTGCCCCAGATCTAACTAATACCCTTCTGACCTGCACGGATTTCGTGAACGGGGGCCACTAGTACGCAAACAGACAACCGGACGGCGGAACAACCGGTCACCAGGATGTGCGCTGACCACCGGGGGGCGTGCACAGAACAGGACAGGCATCGGCTGCGGCGGGATGGTGGAGCAGGGGAGCGGGGGGCGCCCGACGAAGGTGGGGTGCCAGTCACTGTCTTCGAGGAGAGTCTCCGGCGGTGACTGAAGATTCTTGGCTCCCGCCAGGCACTTGCACCTGCTGCCAGCACCAGCCCTGATCGCTCAGCGCCGTCGGCAGGTACGAGCAGCAGCTGCCGGCCCCCGATCGCCCCGCAGGGCTTCTCCGCCTCCCCCTGCTCCTGAGGGGCAATCAGGGCAGCCGCTGCCGCTCGCGCCTGCTGCCACCGCCGCCGCCGGATCCAACAACTCTGCGCCATCAGCAGGTGCAAGCGGGGCTGGGTCTGTTGGCCCCCGGGAGCAGCAGTGCCGGCAAACAGGGGACCGGGGGCTGTGGCAGGAGGGACCAGACGGGGGCACGGAGGTTGGGCCGAGACTCGGCCCTGTGCCCACTGCAGCTTCCCAGCCCCACGGTTCCTTTGAAGGTGCATGAATTCGTGCACCGGGCCCCTGGTTGTTCCTATAAGATCTCCGGCCAGTCCTTTGACCTCACTTTCCATCCTCGCTTTGCAGGTACTCGCTTATCACACTGCTAAGGAGCACAGGTGTGGACCCAGGACCCTCGTCACAGGCAAGGCCTCCATACCCGGGGCCTGGGTGAGAGGCGGAGAGAGCGGCAGACCTGCCCCCACGGTGACCATGAAGATCCAGCGAAGGACTCATGGGAGCGGAGGGGCCGGAACACCGCCGGACGCCTCGCAAAAGCTCCGCAAACCGTGCGAACTTGGTCTCTGGGGCCGAGGCCTCCCCCACTCTGAGGCCTGACCTCCTGTGAATGGGACGCTTCACCCCACGGCATGAATCTGGCTGCCAGCGACGCCCACCTGCCCCTCCGCCTGCGAGCTGTCATTCTCTGCAAGATCCTTGCTCTTCCTTCGCAGGTGGAGCCTGAAACCTCCCGATGACAGGAGGCCTTTCCTTCGTCCGCCCTGGTCCTGTCGCCTGCAGCAGCCGTGCTTCCTCCCCCAGGTGGTGACGCCTCCGGTGGCCTGGTTCGGCCATCTGTGCAGCCTCCTCGCTGCCCACGGGGGTGCCCGCATCCCGCCCTGAGCCCAGTGCGACGCCACCTGCAGGGGACCCTCGGAAGCTCTCTGTCAGAATCCCCTCTGACCCTCTGTCTTGGACAGAGACAGAGACAGACAGAGACAGAGAGGCAGAGACAGACAGGGACAGAGAGACAGGGACAGAGACGGACAGAGACAAAGACAAAGACAGAAATGGATAGAGACAGAGACGGACAGAGACAGAGAGACAGAGACAGACAGACAGAGAGACAGAGACGGACAGAGACAGAGACAGACAGAGACAGAGAGACAGGGACAGAGACAGAGATGGACAGAGACAGAGACGGACAGAGACAGAGATGGACAGAGACGGACAGAGACAGAGACAGAGAGTCAGAGACAGACAGAGACAGAGAGGCAGAGATGGACAGAGACAGAGACAGAGAGACAGAGACAGAGACAGAGAGACAGAGACAGACAGAGAGACAGGGACAGAGATGGACAGAGACAGAGACAGAGATGGACAGAGACAGAGACGGACAGAGATGGACAGAGTCAGAGATGAACAGAGACAGAAATGGATGGAGACAGAGGTGGGCAGAGACAGACAGAAACAGAGACAGAGGTGGGCAGGTGTCTGAGGCCCTAGAGGCAGTCACTCTCAACCCTCGGGACTCGATGAGACGCCCACAAAGGTGGTTGTAGCGCTGGGCCCTGCTGACCTCATGCCCACAACAGGGAACCACAGGCCTTGAGGGGGGCATATTTGCAGACAGCGGGGCCCGGCTGTGCCCGTGAGCCCCTGGCCACTGGCCACTGACCACGAGGCCGGCAGCTGGGAGGGTCCCGAGAAGAAGCACACGACGCAGAGAAGGGACGAGCACGCAGGCGGGGACGTGAGGGGCCTGGTGTCTTTCTGACGGGCTGCCCGGGGGAAACCCGGGGCCTGGGGGGAGCAAGAACCACAGAGGAAAATCCCCCCAAATTCACGGGAAAGCAGCGGGGGGGGGGGGGGGGGGGGGGAGGGCGGGGCCCGGGGAGGAGGGGCCGCTAACGGGAATCACAAACCAGGCCCATCCCAACTCCCGAACCCGACGCCACAGGGAGCGGGCACAGACCGGCTGAGAGGGACAGCGGGACGGGAGGGCGGTCCCGCGGCCACACGACGGCTCTGGGGCGCATGCCTGCGAACTCGGATCCCAGCGCGAGTAAAATTAGATCATGTGGGAATAAACATATTTTTAGTCGCCCCGGGGCTGTGAGCGTGTTCCCACTCACAGATGTTAGCAGGATGCTCTTCGGGGAGCGACAGCGGGAGACGGACTCGAATAAAGCTGGGCGCGCGGAGAGGGGCCGGAGCCGAGGGGGCCAGGCGGGGAACGGGACACCGGGGCCCCCAGTTACAACTAGAGACACGGGGCTCCACCCACGGCCTGTTCCCCGGGTGCTGGCAGGGCCGTCCTCGTCCTGCAGGGGAGACACGGTGCAAAGACAAGACCCGACCTCGAATCACACTCCCTCCCCCCGCCAGGGAAGACGCAGACGTTCTCCACAAAACACCAGCCCCCGGAGGCCCCCGTGTGTCAGCACGGGCTTCACGCTGACCAGGAGACTGGCTCCCTCCTGACACAGCTGCTTTTTACATATTTTCACTGATGTTTTTGGGGGGGGGGGGAGAAGGCTAGAGAGATAGAAACATCGATGAGATAGGGACGTTGTGGACCGGCTGCCTCCTGCAGCCCCCACACCAGGGATGGAGCCTGCAGCCCAGGCCCGGGCCCCGACCGGGAATCGAACCAGAACCGCTTGGCTCCCGGGGGGACGCTCAGCCGCTGAGCCAGGCCGGCGGGGCTGTGTTTTCTTCTGAAGGGATTAGAGAGGGGGGATCCACTTTGCTCCGGTGAGTGGTTTCTAGATCCCGGCCAGCCATCTCGGTGCAACGAGAACCATTTTTACTACCCGGTTTCCCCGAAAATAAGACAGTGTCTTATATTAATTTTTGCTCCCAAAGATGCACTAGGTCTTATTTTGGGGGGGGGTGCCTTATAGCACAGTAAGTAGGTCTTATTTTTGGGGGGATGCCTTATATCACAGTGAGTAGGTCTTATTTTCGGGAGGTGTCTTGTTTTCCGGGAAACAGGGTAGCTCCAGAAATAAAACAAGGACATGGGCAAGGTTTCAGGCGCTGGCACCGCCCAAACCCCACACCCTGCACGAAGGCCGGCGATGGGAAGAGGTATGGGGGGGGGGGGGTGGGGTAGACCAGAACCGACGGGCCAGCTCTCTACTCAGAAGACCCAGAGGATCCGTCAACCGGCCGTCAGCAGCCCTTCACTAAAGGAATAGAAAAGCATGACTTTACGCCTGGGGCAGTGGTCGGCAGACTGCGGCTCGAGAGCCACCGTTTGCTGCTCTGTGGACTAATGGCGGTGCCGACCACTGGGTAGGGGCGTCGTGACAAGGGACGACAACAGCCTGTGATTACTGGAATGTGTGCATGTGCCGACATGGGTGTGCACACTCAGAAATGCAGTTTCTCAATTTCTGCAACACACATGCACACATGTACATGCACGCATGTGCATGCACACACATACATGTACACACTCGATTTCTGTGACACACATATGGGTACAGACACGCACACACGTGCATGCACACACATACATGTACATACTCAGAAATGCAGTTTCTCAATTTCTGTGGCACACATGCATGTACACAAATGTACACACACATGTACACACATATATGTACACAATCAGAAATGCAGTTTCTCAATTTCTGTAACACATGCGTGTACACACTGTAACACATACATGTGTACACATACATGTACACACCTGGAAATGCAGTCTCTCAATTTCTGTGGCATGCATGCATGCACTCTAAAATGCAGTTTTCCATTTCTATGACACACATGTGTGTACATGCATATACATGCACATATGTACACACACGTATATATGCATGTATAGTACATATACACGGATACATGCATGTACACACTCGGAAATGTAGTTTCTCAATTTCTGCGGCACATATATACATGTACATACCTATGTGTGTACATGCACATGCATGTGCACTACATATATATACACGTGCACTGTACACACTTGAAATGCTGTTTCTCCATTTCTGTGACATACATGTACACGTGTGTGTGTGCGTGTGTGTACATATACATGTACACATGTGAATGTGGTTTCTGTGACAGACACATGTGCATGCATGTGCATATGCATGTACACACTCAGAAATGCCGTTTCTGTGACTGACACACATACATGCGCACACATACATGTGCACACATACATATACACGCGCTCAGAAATGCCGTTTCTCAGTCTCGGTGACGGAGGTCCTAAGTGGTAGAACAGTTCTGCTTCACTCACTCACCATCCCGCTCAGCGTGCATGCGGGAGCCTAACACAGAAAAGTATTGTGTGCCAGCGGTGCTGGAGGGGCAGTCCATGCAGACGCTAACGTGTATCGGGGAACGGGTGTGTCTCTGCAGGAGACAGACGTCCTCCCACTCCTCGGCGCCTGTGCGGATGCGTCCCCTCCTCGCGAGGACAGCCCAGCCCGGACGGAGGCCCCAGGAGAAGCGGGTGGCGACGTAAGCGCTTCGCTGCCGCAGTGACCCTCGGTTCCTGGAACCCCTTCCGAAGCAAGGGCTTTATTAATTAACGATAACTCCATTATATCATCTTCCAATTACGTTAAAAGCAAGGATTTGGACACGGGAAGCGGTTCTCCCCCTTCGTTACTGTCATTGCCTCAGTGACAGGCGGGCTCTGGGCTGGCCTTCCCAGGACCCCACACCTGGGCCCCCGGCCAGACTCCGGGGGGGGGGGGGGACACTTTTCCTTCACGAGGCGGGAGGAGGGTGCGTGCGAGAACGGAGGAGAAAAGGGATGTGTGTGTGTACCTCAAACGCCTTCCCAGACTCATCTATCCTGAAAAAGCACCTGTGAGAATTAAAATGAGAAAATCAACTTCCTTACACTACCCTGTATCTTGTTCTCCATTAAAAGAAAAAAAAAATTCAGCCCCGGTCGGTGTTGCTCAGTGGATAGAGCACCAACCTGTGGACGGAAGGGTCCCAGGTTTGATTCAGGTCAAGGGCACAGGCCTGGGTTGTGGGCTCGATCCCCAGTGTGGGGCGTGCAGGAGGCAGCCAATCAATGATTTCCTCTCATCGTTGATGTTTCTCCCTCTCTCTCTCCTCTCCCTTCCTCTCTGAAGTCAATAAAAATATATTTTTAAAAAAACAAAAAACATTTAGCCCAGCCACAGTGGCTCAGTGGTTGAGCACCAACCTTAGAACCAGGAGCTCTCAGTTTGGTTCCTGGTCAGGGCACAGGCCCAGGCTGCAGGCTCCGTCCTCAGTAGGGACCGTGCAGGAGGCAGCTGACCAATGATTGTCATCGCTGATGTGTCTGTCTCTCTCTCTCTCCCTCTTTGGAATCAATAAAAAGATATTTAGGGGGAGCTTTATCTCCATTCATTGAGGTTCTGCTTCCAGCACAGTCAACAATTCGGCTCAAATAAACTCACAAAAATTCAAAAAATATATATATATATATATATATATTTAGGAAAACAACAACAACAAAGCCTGGTGCGTTGTAAGAGTAAGCGTCTCAGTTCTGTGAACAGTAACGAGGAAGCCGTAACCAAAACCCTAAAGTCAGAGTCGGGAAGGCCTGTAGAGGGCGATCTCACGTCTGGCACGGCAAGTCCATTATTCCAGCTCCTTTACTTCCTCAGCAGGAGGAGGAGGATTGTCCCCTTGCCCAGCAACAAGCCCAGCCAATGGAAACACTGCAGCTCAGCCAATGAGAAGCCATCCTCCCCTGCAGTCTAACTTTCCTTCAATGAAGGTGCATTTTTCTGTTGCGGGGACTTCCTGTCCCGCCCTGTTCTGGGTCATCCCCAGAGCACCCCTCTGCTGGCCGGATGAGATGCTGGCCTACATCGTTTTCCCAAAGCCAATCGGACCTTCTTCAAGCTTCCTGTTCAATGCTGTTTATTAACCACCGCTGTGGTCAGAGACAGGCAATAAAACAAATTCCCTTTCACATTCAACAAGTCAAGAAACAGCCGAAACCAGTGCGGCTCAGCGGATGGAGTGTCGGCTTTCGGACTGGAGGGTCCCGGGTTCGATTCCGGTCGAGGGCATGCACCTTGGTTTCGGGCCCATCCCCAGTGGGAGGTGTGCAGGAGGCAGCTGATGGATGTTTCTCTCTCATCAACGTTTCTAGCTTTCTGTCCCTCTCCCTTCCTCTCCGTAAAAAAAAAAAAAAAAAATCGATAAAATATACATATTTTTTTTTAAAGTCAAGAAACCGAGTCTATCCTTTGTACTCCGCTTCGTAAACTCAGAAAACGGTCCTCGGCGGCGGTTTCCCCCGTACACACAGCCTCACAGGGTCGCGTTCAACGGGAAAACAAGACCGCTGAGCCGGGACACGCAGAAGCCGTGTTCCGTGGGTCCCCCCAAACCCCCAGCCCCCGCCGTGTCCTCAGCTTCCTGGGGAACGGGGCGGGAGCACGGCCTGCAGGCCAAAAGGCTGCTGGGTGGCAGCAGGCAGGGCGCAGCCATTGTCCGTTCTCGGGGCTGCTCGGGGTGGGAAGATGCGGGGACGGGCTCCTCGGCCTCGGGGTTCTCTCGCCGGGGCCAGCGGTGTCCTGGAGACGCCGCCCTCGGGGCTGCGCAGGGTGGGAAGACGCAGGGACGGGCTCCTCGGCCTCGGGGTTCTCTCGCCGGCCAGCGGCCAGCGGTGTCCTGGAGACGCCGCCCTCGGGGCGGCGCGGGGGGAGCGTGCGGCTGGGCCCGGCGCAGTGCCGGACGGCTCTCCCACGCTCAGGGGCTCCGGCCCGAGATGCCGTCCCGGCGAGGCTGCTCCGAGGCACAGGGCGGAGCCATGCGGGCACAGAGGCGGCTGGGGTGCGACCTTATTTCCTTTTTCTTTCTCCTTTTTTAATAATGAGCTTGTCTGAACAAAAGGTGGGTAAGAATGCTCTTTCTTTATTTTTTTAAAAATATATTTTATTGATTTTTACAGAGAGGAAGGGAGAGGGACAGAAAGCCAGAGACATTGATGAGAGAGAAACATCCATCAGCTGCCTCCTGCACACCCCCCACTGGGGATGTGCCCGCAACCAAGGTACATGCCCTTGACCGGAATCGAATCTGGGACCCTTCAGTCTGCAGGCCGACGCTCTATCCACTGAGCCACGCCGGTTTCAGCTCTTTATTTCTATTCATTTACTTTTTTAATTTTTACCCAAGGGTATTTTTACTTTTTTTTTTTTTTAGAGAGAGAGAGAGCAGAAGCGAGAGGGAGAGAGAGAGAGAGAGAGAAACGTGGATGTGAGAGAAACACATTGATGGGTTGCCACCGCACGAGCCCCCACCAAGGGCCTGGGCCAGGGAAGAGCCTGCAACAGAGGGACGTGCCCCTGACCGGAATCGAACCCGGAACCCGTGGGTCCACAGGCTGACGCTCTATCCACCGACCCACACTGGCCAGGGCCACACCTTATTTCTTGCCCCCTGAGAGCTGACCATAGAGGAAGGGCACCTGGAGAGACCCCAACAGTGTCCTTGAGGAGGACTGGGTCTAAGAAACACTCACACGCCCTCACAGCGTCTGCGCCAGGCGTGGGCGTGGCCGACGCATTCCTGTCCGGAGCACAGAGAAGCCGGAGCCTCCCGTGGAGACACGGCGGATGAAATGAGCGCCGGGACGGAGGCGCGGCCCCGGGGACCTGGCACATAACCTATGACTTCCGCTCTGTGACGTGCGTGGGGAGGAATGCTCCGGAACACCATACCCAGATCTGCGTCTCGACTGTCTTATTAAGACTCTAAATATTTTATCCAACGTGAAAATTAAGGGGTGCCGAGAGACTCCTCACCGAGGATGGTAGCGCTTAGACTACTGCCTCACACGGCCCATCTTTTTGTTTTTTATTAATATGTTTTATTGATTTTTTACAGAGAGGAAGGGAGAGGAATAGGAAGTCAGAAACACCGATCAGCTGCCTCCTGCACACCCCCTACTGGGGATGTGGCCTCAACCGAGGTACATGCCCTTGACCGAAATCGAAACTGGGACCTTTCAGTCCGCAGGCCGACGCTCTATCCACCGAGCCACACCGGTTTCAGCCCACACGGCCCATCTTAATGTCAGGGCAGTTTAGGTGCTGGTCACTCGGCAGCAGGCTTGGGGGGACACAGCACTGGTTATTTATCATGGATTCTGGGTGCAGCCTGCAGCTGGCCATGTCTAGGAGGAAGACTCCGCTGGGCGACACAGCCCGACCCTCAGACCTTAACTGTGTCCCAGCGCAGGGGCGGGGCACGCCTGTCTCCCGAGGGGCAGCAGCATGGCCTCCGAAACGCACTCGCCGCTCCCCGTACACAGAATTGTAGCACAGGATTGGCCGACGTCATTTCACCGCGGGAAATGCTTAGCAGGCGTAGGCTGAGAACCAAGGCTGTCGTTCCCTTAGCAATAACCGTGGGGGCCCCGGGACCGGTCCTGTCCGTGGCCGCGTGTGGCTCTGCGGAGTACGGTACCTTCGTGCCGTCACCCGCCGCTGACGTGTCCGGCCTAGACCGTGCGCCCGATGAGCGCCCTCCCCCTCCGGTCCGTGCTCCCCGGCCCATCGCCACCTTCCTCCGTCCCCCGGGGAGCGAACTCGGCGCTCCGGGGACTCCGGGGCTGCGAGAGCCGTGAGCACGGAAACGTAATCGCATCACTTCATCCCGGCCGAAGCCTCTGGAAGGCTTTCACAGCCTCGTGCGCTGTTTGCGGGGTGCGGCTCTTCGGCACAAAGTGAGGCGGGAGATGGCCACGCAGGTAAACGCCTGTCCCGCCGCCTCCCTCGCCACATCAGAACCGCAACTGAACGACAGGCCGCCGTCACCCGGAGCCGCGGTGAGGCTGGCCGAAGGGAAGTCCCGCAGCGAGAGAAGAAGAAAGCACACCGGGACCGGTGGGAGGTGCGGGCGGGACGGCTACCCCCCTGGGCCACGTTTTTCATCAGGAGGGAGGTCATCTCTGCAGAGGCTGCCCGGAGGAGCAAGGGGCCCAGCCCCGCGGTGGGCAAACTGCGGCTCTCGAGCCACGTGCGGCTCTCCGGCCTCTTGAGTGTGCCTCTTCCACAAATGAAAGAAAGCAAACTACTGGATACGGAGTTCAAAACCACAGCGATAAGGTTACTCGAGAATCTTCTAGAAACCTCCAAAACATGGAAAGGGACCAGTCAGAAATCAAGCATATGCTAACGGAAATAAAGAATAATCTACAAGGAATCAACAGTAAAGTATAGGACTCTGAGAATCAAATCAGAATCAGTTACCTACAAAGGAGCACCCATACGACTGTCAGCGGATTTCTCAACAGAAACGATGCAGGCCAGACGGGAGTGGCAAGAAATTTTCAAAGTGATGAACAGCAAGGACCTACAACCACGATTACGCTACCCAGCAAAGCTGTCATTCAGAATTGAAGGGCCGATACAGAGCTTCACAGACAAGAAAAAGCTAAAGGAGTTCATCACCGCCAAGTCAGCGTTATGTGAAATACTGAAGGGTGTTCTTTAAGAAGAGGAAGAAGAAGAAAAAGGTAAAGATAAAAAAAAATAAGAACAACAAAATGTTAATATCTAATGAACTTAATGAGTTTTCCAGGTTGACACTATTTGGTGTGCTGCGTGCCAAGCAATAGAGCTCTTAGGAATCGCAGCCACGCGTGATTAATACCAAGACCTATCAGGGCAAATCTCTAACAGGCGTACGACCGAGTCTTACGTAAATAATGACACGGAGATACCGACGTTCACCCCTGGGCTGAAACAGAGCTACAAGGTGCCTTCAAAACTACACGGCGACCGGCGTCGGCACACACCGGCGGGACCACACGTTGCTGCGTGTGGCCTGGAAGCGCATTTCAACACGGCTCCTCGCTGATCGGGCGCAGGAGGAGGAAGTGGCGTGGCCGCAGGGGGGTTGGTGGGGGGGGACCAGGGCCAGGGTGGAGACCACACGCGGAGAAAGACAGCGAGCTTGTCCACCCCGACGCCGGGGACAGACCACAGCGCCTCCTGAGGACGCTTTGGTGGACTTGATCCGAAGCCCAAACCAAACAGTCCCTGGACGGAGCAGAGCAGGAAACTGACCAACCCCCATGGGGGGACAGCCCTCTGGGAATCACCCAGGGAGACCCCCGAGCTGCTCACGGAGCCCCGCACCCAGCGACTGGAGGCTCACGCTCGCGGCCCGTGGCGGGCGGGCGGGCGGTGGGAACCGGGGAACCGGGGCGCCGGGCATGTGGCTCTGCTGCCACCACGTTGTCGTTTCTGGCGGGAGAATCCCAGCGACCCTCTAGGTATCGGGGGTCAGGCAGCTTCTCCAGCAGAACTGGAAACTGCACGTCGTCCAGGCCGAGTCGCTCTGAACGCCCCGCCCGCCCCCTCTCCCCCCAGAGATTCTGAGCGAACCTTAGCCCACACGGACTCCTCTGTCCCTCCCTGTACAACGTGGAACCTCCTTACAAACTGAAATCACAGCCCGGCCGCCCGCCCGGCTCGGTGGCTGAGCTTCAACCTGTGAGCCAGGAGGTCACGGCGCGATTCCCGGTCAGGGCACACGCCTGGGTTTCGGGCTCCGTCCCCAGTGGGGCGTGCAGGAGGCAGTCGACGGACGGTTCTCTCTCATCGCCGACGTGTCCATCTCTTTCCCTCTCCCTTCCTCTCTCTGAAATCAACAAAAACATTTTTTTTTTCAAACAAGAGCCACGCACGTATGTTAGCGCGTGTGAGCGTACGTTAGCTTATAGACATGACGCAGGCGTCACGTGCCCGAAAAAGTGCCCCCTCCCTCCTGCCCTTGACATTCCCGGGGCAGATTGCTGGGTCGGCCAGGCCCACCCGGGGTGGGGTGGTGTCCTGCAGGGACTCCCATAAGGCAGTGCTCCCGCTGCAGCGCCCGAGCCCACGGGACCCCCCAGGCCTGCCTCCCCCGGTCTTGCGTTCAGAGCGCTCCCCGCGACGGCTGGGCTTCCCGGCATGCCGCTGCCCCTTCGGCCGGACGGGCTTTCTGCTCGCGCTCTCTTCCCGCGGGGCCAGCTGACGGGCCGTCGCTGAGCGGGAAGGTGTCCTCGCCACCCGCATCGGGCACCGCGGACCGGAGCGTCCCCGGGCGTCACCCGCCACTCACGGACGGGGACGCGTCCCCTGTGGGCGACCGAGGCGCTCGTGCCGGGCCGCCACCGAGTTCGGGCTGGCCCGCAGCCGGCCTCCCGAGGCCCCACACCGACCTACCCCCCATCCCCAGACACCCCTCTAATAAAGACGGAATATGCAAACGGACCCTGACTCCACGACAAAGGTGGCGGCGCCGCAGCCAATGAGGAGAGGGTATGCAAATTGGCGCCACAAGGCAAAGGTGGGAAGGCGGCTCCGGGCCCGGAGTGACTGACCCCCGGTGCTGGCAGCCAGGGGAAGGAAGGCCCGTTTTTAAAAATGTATTTTATTGGTTTTTACAGAGAGGAAGGGAGAGGGACAGAGAGTTAGAAACATCGATGAGAGAGAAACATCGATCAGCTGCCTCCTGCACACCCCCCACTGGGGATGTGCCCCCAACCAAGGTCCATGTCCTTGACCGGAATCGAACCCGGGACCCTCCGGTCCGCAGGCCGACGCTCTGTCGGAAGGCCCATTCTCGCACGAGTCTCCGGGCACCGGCCTCTAGTGACTCCACACAGGAACATCAGCACCAGGTGTTTCCTGCTTCCATAGTAGGTCTCCTTCTGTGGGAGCAGTCCACTGACCCCCCCGGACTCACCCCTCCGCACTGACCCCCCGGGACTGACCCCCCAGAACTGACCCCCCAGGACTGACCCCGAGGACTGACCCTCTGGGACTGACCTTTGAGGCCTGGATGCCAGCAGCACACAGAACTCAGGAGACCCCATGACTCGGCAGGAAGGAGGGTCTGCTGGTGCTCACCAGGCCAGGACTCCGGGACAGGACAGGAAGCCTCCGTCCTGACATGGAGGGCCGGCTCCTGGACCACACCCGGCCCACCCCTCCCCCGGCTCCTGGACCACACCCGGCCCACCCCTCCCCTGGCTCCTGGACCCACACCCGGCCCACCCCTCCCCCGGCTCCTGGACCCACACCCGGCCCACCCCTCCCCCGGCGCCTGGACCCACACCTGGCCCACCCCTCCCCCGGCTCCTGGACCACACCCGGCCCACCTCTCCCCCAGGACCCAGGACACCCCTCACCTCCTGCCTGTGGTCAGAGTCCCAGTCCCCGTGGCCAGAGTCCCAGTCCCCGTGCTCACAGTCCCAGTCCCCATGGTCAGAGTCCCAGTCCCCGTGGTCACAGTCCCAGTCTCCGTGGTCACAGTCCCAGTCCCCATGGTCAGAGTCCCAGTCCCCGTGGTCACAATCACAATCCCCGTGGCCAGAGTCCCAGTCCTCGTGGTCACAGTCCCAGTCCCCGTGGTCACAGTCCCAGTCCCCGTGGTCAGAGTCCCAGTCCCCGTGGTCACAATCACAGTCCCCGTGGCCAGAGTCCCAGTCCCCGTGGTCACAATCACAGTCCCCGTGGCCAGAGTCCCAGTCCCCGTGGTCAGAGTCCCAGTCCCCGTGGTCACAGTCCCAGTTCCCATGGTTAGAGTCCCAGTCCTCGTGGTCACAGTCCCAGTCCCCGTGGCCAGAGTCCCAGTCCCCGTGGTCAGAGTCCCAGTCCCCGTGGCCAGAGTCCCAGTCCCCGTGGTCAGAGTCCCAGTCCCCGTGGTCACAGTCCCAGTCCCCGTGGCCAGAGTCCCAGTCCCCGTGGCCAGAGTCCCAGTCCTCGTGGTCACAGTCCCAGTCCCGGTGGTCAGAGTCCCAGTCCCCGTGGTCACAGTCCCAGTCTCCGTGGTCACAGTCCCAGTCCCCATGGTCAGAGTCCCAGTCCCCGTGGTCACAGTCCCAGTCCCCGTGGTCACAGTCCCAGTTCCCGTGGTTAGAGTCCCAGTCCCTGTGGTCACAGTCACACTCCCCGTGGCCAGAGTCCCAGTCCCCGTGGTCAGAGTCCCAGTCCCCGTGGTCACAGTCACAGTCCCCGTGGTCACAGTCACAGTCCCCGTGGCCAGAGTCCCAGTCCCCGTGGTCAGAGTCCCAGTCCCCGTGGTCACAGTCACAGTCCCCGTGGCCAGAGTCCCAGTCCCCGTGGTCACAGTCCCAGTCCCCATGGTCAGAGTCCCAGTCCCCGTGGTCAGAGTCCCAGTCCCCGTGGTCACAGTCACAGTCCCCGTGGCCAGAGTCCCAGTCCCCGTGGTCAGAGTCCCAGTCCCCGTGGTCACAGTCCCAGTCCCCGTGGCCAGAATCCCAGTCCCCGTGGCCAGAGTCCCAGTCCTCGTGGTCACAGTCCCAGTCCCGGTGGTCAGAGTCCCAGTCCCCGTGGTCACAGTCCCAGTCTCCGTGGTCACAGTCCCAGTCCCCATGGTCAGAGTCCCAGTCCCCGTGGTCACAGTCCCAGTCCCCGTGGTCACAGTCCCAGTTCCCGTGGTTAGAGTCCCAGTCCCTGTGGTCACAGTCACACTCCCCGTGGCCAGAGTCCCAGTCCCCGTGGTCAGAGTCCCAGTCCCCGTGGTCACAGTCACAGTCCCCGTGGTCACAGTCCCAGTCCCCGTGGCCAGAGTCCCAGTCCCCGTGGTCAGAGTCCCAGTCCCCGTGGTCACAGTCCCAGTCCCCGTGGCCAGAGTCCCAGTCCCGGTGGCCAGAGTCCCAGTCCCCGTGGTCACAGTCCCAGTCCCCATGGTCAGAGTCCCAGTCCCCGTGGTCAGAGTCCCAGTCCCCGTGGTCACAGTCCCAGTCCCCGTGGTCACAGTCCCAGTCCCCATGGTCAGAGTCCCAGTCCCCGTGGTCAGAGTCCCAGTCCCCGTGGTCACAGTCACAGTTCCCATGGCCAGAGTCCCAGTCGGTAACGGGACCGAGGAGCAGCCTTGCGAGCCGGGCCGAGGCCGGGAGAGCCCACGAGGCAGCGGCCTGTGACTCACGCGGGGGACGGCGAATTTAGAAATGAACGGGCGGAGGCAGATGGCAGGCCGTGGACAGAGCCGGCAGGCAGCGCCTGTGGGTGCTCCGGGGGCTCGGCCACCAGATGCACACAAAGGAAGCGGGCTGTTGCCACAGCAACCGTAGCCAGGGCCCAGGAAACAGGACCAGCACGTGGCTCCCCAGACGCAGGAGCCCGAGGGATGGGGACAGGGACGCTCCCGGGGGGGACACAGCAGGGGCGCTGGTCGGGGCTCGGCTTCCTCGGCGTCGCTGCCCAGACTGCTGGTCGCTCCTCAGGGGGGACCCGGACAGAGGCCAGGGTTCCAGAGGGATCGCCCCTCCTGGGGGGCCCGCGATTCCGTCCCACCCAGGGCAGGGGCTGGGGCCAGGGGCCACGCAGACTTTGAGGCCCCCCAACCTGGGCAAGGCCACACTGAACCACGGACCCCCCGTCTCTCCAGCGCTGCCCATCCTAAACGTTCACACAGATGTTGCCTTTCTCCCACGTGTGTGAAGGTTCTCCTGAGCTGAGAAGGGTGTCTGGTGCATGCTGTGTGTGCCTGCTGTGTGTGTGTGTGTGTGCTGTGAGTGTGCATGCTGTGTATGTGTGCTGTGTGTGTGTGTGCTGTGTGTGCGTGTGCTGTGTGTGTGTGCACTGTGTGTTGTGTGTGTGCTGTGTGCATGCTGTGTACGTGCTGTGTGTGTACATGCTGTGTGTGTGCATGCTGTGTGTGTGCGCTGTGTGTGTGTGCTGTGTGTGTGTGATGTGTGCATGCTGTGTATGTGCTGTGTTTGTGTACTGTGTGTGTGCATGTTGTGTGCGTGTGCTGTGTGTGTGTGTGTGCTGTGAGTGTGCATGCTGTGTATGTGTGCTGTGTGTGTGTGCTGTGTGTGCGTGTGCTGTGTGTGTGCACTGTGTGTGTTGTGTGTGTGCTGTGTGCATGCTGTGTACATGCTGTGTGTGTGCATGCTGTGTGTGTGCATGCTGTGTGTGTGTGCTGTGTGTGTGCTGTGTGTGTGTGCTGTGTGCATGCTGTGTATGTGCTGCGTGTGTGTGTGTGTGTGTGTGTTTCTCATTCTGAAGTTCCGAAGTGAGAAACCCGGCGTCGCAGGCAGATCGCTCGGTTTAAACAAAGAACAATCGGAAAGTGATGAAAACGGCTTTGTAGGCCCGGCGCCGCCCCAACACACCAAGGTTGCAGGTTCCGTCCTCGGTCATGGCACACAGGAAGTAACCAGTGAGGGAATCGATAAGAGGAACAACAAACGGACCTCTCTCTCTCTCTCTCTCTCAAATCGACATTTTTTAAATCGCTTTGCCATAAAAACGGGAAACATACCAGCACCTTAGCAATGCAGTTCTTTCTGCAGTCCAAAGCACGTTTCCAACCTGTGTGCCAACTACACTCGAGGAGGAGCTGTGTGCTGAGGGACAGGCCGTTTCAGGGACAGGACTGTCGGGAGGAGGGTGGGGGTGCTGGGCGTGGGCCCCATTGGGACCTCTGCCCGCCATGCACCCCTTCCGGCCTCAAGGGCTCACGTCCACGCCCATCCCCACAAGGTGAGGCGGTGATGAAGCTACCATCTCCCCCTTTCGCCCTCACGGGGAAGGGGAGCTCAGAGAGTCGAGGTCCCGTCGAGGGCAGGCGCCCGTCCTCGCACACCCCCCGTCGTGCCGGTGGGGACTGCAGCGCGGAGAGAGAGAGCGGGGAAACGCGGCAAACACGCGGGGGCAGCCCCGGCCGCGGTCGCGGTGTTTTCCAAACCCGCTTTTGTTGATTTTAGGGAGAGGGAGGCAGAGGGAGAGAATCGTGGATGGGCTACCTCCTGCAGGCCCCCTACTGGGGATCGAGCCCCCAGCCCCGGCCTGTGCCCCGACCCGGGAATCGAACCGGCGACCTCTCGGTTCCCGGGTGGACGCGCAGCCTCGGAGCCGCGTGGCCGGGTCTGGAAACGGCCTTTTCGAGGGGGCTCCAGGTGGGGCGAGTCCCCATGCCTGTGGCTCCCGTTACGTAACGGCTTGTTGGCTGGAGCCAGTCCTTATGTAAGACGCTCTGAGTGCTGAGAGCCGGCGCCTGGTTGCTTCGGGGACCACAGAGCCGGGGCGGGCCATCTCCGGGAGTCTGTGGCAGCAGGAAGGGGTCCCGAGTCAGGCAGGAAGGAGAAGTGGACGTGGCCAGCACACGGGGGCGGGCAGAGAGTGCTCCGGGTGGGCGACTGGCCCACGCCAAGGCCCCGTGGCGAGGGGCGAGGGGCAGGGAGCCGGAGCCGGGCCTGGCTGGCCAGGAGCCGGCGCGTTGACAGGCTCCACCCGGGAGAGTACATTGGCAGCAGAGCTGGGGGGTTAGGGGGGCAGATCTGGGCCTGACAAAAGGCACAGAGCGCAGCCTGCGGGGACGCGGGTGCCGAAGGGCTCCCGAGGCTCCCCGGCAGCTGCGTGTGGGAAGGCTGCGCCGTGGGGAGACTGGGGGCGGGGACCCAGCTGAGCGCTTGTGCTGCTAATTCGGGCGCAGGGGAGGGTGTGGCCGTGCCGGGTGCTCACGGGGGTGGGAGGGGGGGTGCTGGGGCGGCCCTCCATCCCCATGGTCCTCCGTGAGGCCTGACCCTCGGCGTGTCCATTTGACCTTTCCAGGGCACCCACCTCGGTCCCGGGGGACACGTGCCTGCGGGCGGGCTCTCCGGCCGCACCGAACACGGATCCAGGGAGCAGGCCCAGACCCCGGGCGGGAACGACAGGCCGGGTCTGGGCAGACGGCGGCGCACTCTTGTGTTTATCACACACGTGTCTTTAAACCCTCTCAAATGCATAAAACTGCACCCATGTAAGCTAAGCCCAAACTAGGGTCCACCAAATAGCGGGTGACCACCGCGTTCCAACCCGGTGAGACTGGGCGGGACGGTCCGGCTGCTGGCCCAGCGCCAGGCGCTCCTGTCACCCACCGGGCATCCCCCGCCCACTGCCCGCACCCCCACACACCCTCCCCCACCCCGCGGGCGGCCCCCCGTCCCCGCCGCTCACAGGACCAGCGCGGCAGCCACCACCGGAACTGGAGTCATCGCTGGGCGTGTTTGCCGGCTCCGTCCTTCACAGGCCCATCGAGCACCCCCTTCCTCGCGGTCGCCTTTCTCATTCGCCCGAACGCGGAGAGCCCGGCCCGGGCGCGGCCACCGGGAGCTCCCGGAGAAGCGGGTTGCGTGAACGGGTTAGTCGTCGGTCACGAACACGGGCCACCGCCCGCACCGCCGGTTCAGGCTCCTGACACCCACCGGGACCCCCCCACCCCTCCGTTCGGGTGCAGGGACAGGGGTCTTGGAGGTAAATCTGGGCGAAAGCCAGGCCCCTCCGCGGGCGGGGCTGCCACCTGCCTGCGCCCCAGCCACCCGGCCGGCCGTGACCTCAGGCGGCTCCCCACCCTGCCCCCACCCCCGTGGGGGTTCCTGGGTCGTGTTCGAGAGCGGGAGGTGCCCATGCCTGACCCGTGCCTCCCTGTCTCCTCACTGGTGGCACATGCTGTGCCTGGTGCTGAATCACAGGCCCTGAGCTGGGGAGAGCGGCCACAGCGTTTGGACAGGTTCAAGCCTCGGACTGGTGGGAGGGCACGGTCCTCGCGTGGCAATGCCACGTGCAAGTCCCACAGCTCGGGGAGCAAAGCCCTCCCGGCACCGTTACAGCCAAAGGCTGCGGACCTTCCCCTCCCCTGAGGGAGTGAGGAAGGGACCCTCCCCTCCCCTGAGGGCTGTGAGCTTGACCTTGTGGTCCGAACCTGTGGGCCCTCGTGGCTGAGTGGTGTGGTCCGAACCTGTGGCCCCTCGTGGCTGAGTGGTGTGGTCCGAACCTGTGGCCCCTCGTGGCTGAGTGGTGTGGTCTGAACCTGTGGCCCCTCGTGGCTGAGTGGTGTGGTCCGAACCTGTGGCCCCTCGTGGCTGAGTGGTGTGGTCCGAACCTGTGGCCCCTCGTGGCTGAGTGGTGTGGTCCGAACCTGTGGGCCCTCGTGGCTGAGTGGTGTGGTCCGAACCTGTGGGCCTTCGTGGCTGAGTGGTGTGGTCTGTGGGAGGGGCGGCGAGTAAACAAAGCCTCAGCAGGTGCCTGTCACTGAGCAGATCCGAAACCCGAGAGAACACTGTCACCATCTTGACCACGCCCTTCCTGTGCTGCGTGGGATCTGCTAAAAAATAAAGTCTCGGCTGGCGGGCCGTGGTGCTGTCTCTCCATCAGAGAGGGCGGCGTCCCACCCAGACCCACCCAGACCCAGCTTTATCCTCTTGTCTTTTCTCCGTCCTTCGCCGCCCCCTCGCAGGCTCTCCCAGGGTCAAACCCGCACGGCACAGATGGCACCCAGTGCCGAGCCGGGAAGGCAGACGGACGGGAGGCTGTCCTCTGACCCACCACCGGCTGCCCGGTCCCCGAACTCCGGACCACAGGCCCCACACATCCAGCAGATGCGAACGCCGGGCCCTCCTCTCTCTCAGCGGCAGCTGCTGGGTGCTGGGCCCTGCCGGCCTCTCTGCTTGTCCTGGGCCCCCCACCCCCGCCCGGGGTTGTGCTTGTCAGCCGACTGGGTCCCCTCCTGGGGGGGGGGGGAGCAAGGACTGTGTCTCACCGACCATTCTGACAACCACCCGAGACCTGAGGGGGACACACCCAGCCCCGGGGCGGCCGGTGGGCCGAGTGTGGAGACGGGTACAGGCCCACGGGCACCTGACGAGACAGTGGGCAGAGAGCCGCGCCCGGACCCTCCCCTCCCCTGAGGGAGTGAGGAAGGGGCGGCGGGCGGCCCCCGGGCTGGCCCGGCGGGGTCCAGTCCTGAGCCAGCGGTCAAGCTGCCGCGTTGGAGAAAACAGGAACGGCGAGCGGATGTCGGTGACAGCAGCGACGGGGAGACGGGGAGAGGCCCAGGGAGCCGGGGAGAGGCATGCATTTTTAGCCCTCATGACTCATCTGCTCGTGTCTTCAGCGGGAAAACAGGGACTGACGGGGCGGGGAGGGGGCCCAGCTGAGGACGCCGGCCTTGTCTCCCTCCCCCCGGCTCCCCGCTCCCCGCCCGCCCATCTGCACGGCCAGGGCCTGGCAGCAGGCCCCGGGGCCCGGAGGTTGTCAGGCCGAGAGCCGGCCGGCGACCCCTGTTTGCTGCCGGGAGCGCGGAGGGGGAGGACGTCAGCTCAACTCGGGAGAGAAGAGCCGGCCAGCTGGCCGGCCGGCCGGAGGAGGTCTGTTTGCGGACTGGCCACTCTCGGACACTAAGCTTGGCCTGAACCCCTTCTGCACGGGGCTGCCCGTTAACCAGCAAAACAGGACACCTGCGTCTCATTGTGAGGTCGGCACACGGCGTCCCGCGGCGGCGGTGAGCCCGTCCTCGGCTGTGCAGCCCACGCAGACACCATCGAGGGGGCAGCGGGCGGGAGCGTGCAAACGGCTGGCGCTCCCGCTGCCTGGAGAGACGGGGGGGGTGGGGGGGGTGGGGGGGGAGAGGGATGGGCGGCCGGGGGTCCTTGTGGAAGTAACAATGCATTCGTGCCCTGGCCAGGGGGCTCAGCGGTTAGAGCGTCGGCCCGTGGCCTGAGGGGTCTCAGGTTCGAGTCCCAGTCGAGGGCATGTGCCTGAGCCCCAGGTTTGGTCCGGGGCTCCGGCCGGAGTGTGTTCAGGAGGCAGCCAGCTGATGTGTTTCTCTCACATGCACGTCTGCCTTCCACTCTCTCTAAAAATCAATGGGAGATCAACAAAAGATAACAGTAGTAACAACCTACAACAATACAGGCGTAATATGCTAATTAGGCCAGATGCCCTTCGGACAAAGCCCAGCAGCGCTGGCCCAGCTGCTTGCTCAGATTTGGTCTCCGGGCCTCTGACGGTAATAAAACGCACTCCCGCTGAAACCGGTGTGGCTCGGGGGACAGAGCGTCGGCCTGCGGACTGAGAGGTCCCGGGTTCGATTCCGGTCAGGGGCATGCGGAGTGTGCAAGAGGCAGCTGATCCATGTTTCTCTCTCATCGATGTTTCTGACTCTCTATCCTTCTCCCTTCCTCTCTGTGAAAAATCAATAGAATAGCCAAAACCGGTGTGGCTCAGTGGTAGAGCGTCGGCCTTTGGACTGAAAGGTCCCGGGTTCGATTCCGGTCAGGGGCATGTGCCTTGGCTGCGGGCACGTCCCCAGTGGGGGATGTGCAGGAGGCGGCTGATGGATGTTTCTCTCATCGATGTTTCTGACTCTCTATCCCTCTCCCTTCCTCTCTGTGAAAAATCAATGGAATATATTAAATTTAAAAACCCACTTGCCGGTTAGAAAGTGACTCAGTGACTCTCTGTTACGTCCGTCAGTGACCCTGACACCGACAGGGACTCGTCACTCCTGTCTGTTCCCCGGCCCACTTTCAGGTGCTCGGCAGAAATCACACGTGGATGGGGGCTGACCAGGCCCACACCCGCACCCCCGGTTCACGCGTGAGCATAGAGTGCCTTCCGCCTTCCAGTTCGAGCCGCCGGTCGCCCCGCTGCCCTGTTCTGCTCCGACACGTGCCCTGGCCTCTTCTGGGGCTGAGGGGGTCCTATGTATGCCAAGTAGAACAACTGTGCCCCAGACAGTGTTGCCCAGTGGATACAGCGTCGGCCTGGAGACTGAAGGGTCCCAGGTTCGATTCCCAGTCAAGAACACATGCCCGGGTTATGGGCTCCATCCCCCATGTGGGGCATGTAGGAGGCAGCCAGTCCATGATTCTTTCTCATCATGGATCTCTCTCTCTCTCTCTCTCTTTCTCTCTCTCTCCCTCCCTCCCTTCCTCCCTCTCTCTCCAAAATCAATAAAAGTATTTTTTAAATATGTTTTACTGATTTTTTACAGAGAGGAGGGAGAGGAATACAGTTAGAAACATCGACGAGAGAGAAACATCGATCAGCTGCCTCCTGCACACCTCCTACTGGGGATGAGCCCACAACCAAGGTACACGTCCTCGACCGGAATCGAACCTGGGACCCTTCAATCCACAGGCCAAGGCTCTATCCACTGAGCCACACCGGTTTCGGCAATAAAGATATGTTTTAAGACAAACTGTAACGATTGTACCAACACGACGCCGGAGAGCCATGGAGCCTGGAGCTGGACAGGAGGCAGCAACCGCAGGCTCTGCAGGCCTGGCCCCTGGGGAAGCACGACTTGGCCACGGAGGGTGAAGGTCAGCCACACCCAAATGGTGGTCCCACCGTGCCCGGCGATGAGCCGACGGGAAAGCGAAAGGCACGGGCCTGGGCCGGGCAGCGGCAGAACTGCCCGTGTGCGCAGCCGCGCGGGACAAGTCCCATCACGGCTTCCTGTACATGCGACAGTGTCTCCTTTAAAACGCTCCGAGGGACTGTGAGGGCAAACGGGGGTCACGCCTCGCCCCTCACAGCGTGGACGCCCGGGCTCTGCTGGGGAGGCCGGGGCAGGGGCCAGGAGGAGACGGCGGTTGCCGGCGGGCCATCACGGCCCTCGCCCCCCTGCCGGGTGCCCGCACGCCTCCGGCCGAAGTGCCACGTGCTGGGAGCCCCGGCAGCTCCAGGAAGCTGACCCTCCGCGGGCCGGAGTCGGCGGGGCTTGCTCCTGGGACTGTGCCAGCCCGAGAAGCCCAGCGGGGAGGCAGGTGCCCCCGGCGGACGGAGCGAGGTCAGCGTTTGACCGCATTCTCTTTCCCCATTTGCTTTACGATAGCTTTTCTCAAAATATATCGCACTGATTTCAGAGAGGAAGGGAGAGAGAGGAAAAAACATCCATGATAAGAGAGAATCATGGATCGGGCGCCTCCTGCACGCCCCCCACCCCCCCCACCCCCCACTGGGGATCGAGCGCACGACCCGGGCATGTGCCCCGACCGGGAATCGAACTGGGACCTCCCAACCTAGGTCGGTGCTCAGCCCCGGAGCCACACTGCCGGGCCCCGTGCACTCTCTCCACAGTCGTGCCGCGGACGGAGGTGCACAGGGTCTGTCAGACATTTCACGCTGTGTGCCACGCAGAAATCGCTGAGACCCACGCCAGGGACCGCACGGTTTCGGGCAAACTACACGTTACTGAAATCATCGTAACTACAGGTCATAATGCACGTTAGGTGTTGTTTTTCAATCATTATAACATCTTTATTCACAAAAACAGTTAAACAATTAAGCAATTAAACAATTAAGGCATTAAGCAATTAAACAAAGTTCCTAGTACTTTTTTTAACGTGTGGCATGGCGTAAAACATGATCCTGTGTGAAGAGGGACCAAACAGAGTTTACAGAAGTGTCTAGATTCGCTCCTTTCCCCCCGGGCGGCACACACTGCAGGCTCCCGCAGGAACTTTTCCTTTCCGCTCCCTGGAATGCACGTCGGTGCATGCTGCTTCATGTCCCCTGACAGCCTTCGGGTGGATCTTTACAAGGTGCTCTCCTTGCACCCTCAGGGGAAGGGCTGCGTGAATGACGGGCAGCCCCACCAGCCCTCCCTCCCTCCCGTGGCCACAGCCCCGGGAACCGGCGCAGCTCAGCCCACGGGAGGGTGATGGTGAGCCCACACCCACACGGTGGCCCCTGTTCTGTCCGGCAACTGGTTCAGACGTGAGGGGGCAGGAACTCGGGTAGGTCCCCTCGCCGTGAAATCACGTGGAGGAGGTTTCCCAGAAAAACGGAGAGACGTTCAGCTGACACAAGCCCTTTCCTCCCCTCCCAGGCCCACAGGGCTCCGCATCCCCCACCCCCTGCTGGTGACAGGTGTCAGGTGTCAGGTGTCAGGGTCAGGGGCCAGGACGGAGGGGCTGTGTGTGCTTCGAGCCAGGTGCACACGCTCCCAGGTCAGACGGCAGGAGCTCGGGGACCCGGGTGGCGGAGGCAGAAAGGGCTGGGCTGGGCGGGGGCTGGGGGACTGAGCAGACCTGCTCTGACTGCACATAGGTGTAGAAACCAGCTTCTACGGTCACCCCGACACTAACGAGAGTCTTGTCACAGCAGCCCTGCCAGGGGGACAGGTCCCGGCTCCCGGGCGGCATCCCACCTGAGAGACACCCTGCATGAGAACTCTGACGGCTGCTGGGTCAGGGGTCAGGGCTCAGACGCGGCAGGGAGCTGGCCTTGACCGGGAGCAGGTGGAGGGGCCGCCGGGTGAAACAGGTCCTCGCTGGGGCGGGACTTCTGCCCGCCTTCTCCCTGTGCTGCCCGCTCAGGAGCCTCAGGGAGGCAGGGCCGCGGGCACCCTGCCTGTGTCCGGCTTTCTCCACGGGGCAGCGTCCCAATGCCTTCGCAGTAACGCACGTCCGACTCGCCTCCGCGTGATGCCTGTGGCCACGTCATAACTCGTCTTCCCAACCCCGGGGGCTGCTCCCTCCCAACGCTTCACCGGGAAACATCGCCGAGTGGACATGGGCTCAGCCGGCTTCCTGTAAATGCAGGATTCCTCCCGGAGGACACGGCTCCAGGAGGGAAATTGCTGGGACTCATCCGCCGAGTGCCGTGGCTCTTAATAAAATGCCACCAAGGAGCAGGCACGTGGACGGTCAGACCCTGAGCAACACCGTGGGGTCGGTGTAAGGACTGCGGTGCTGTCGGCCACCACCGAAGTGAAACGCTAAGTCCGTCTCCCGTGACAACGGGGAGCGCCCTGGGGTGGGCTCAGGAGTGGGTGCGGACACGGCCACGGGGAATGTCGGGAGGTGCAGCCCTCAGCTGCTTGTGGAAATGACTCCCTCACACAGAGCAGACTCCACACGAAGTTTGTAACAGAGTCAGGATGTTACTGGTGAATAACCAAGGCCCGCGGTCCCCGGACCTGCCCGAGGGTCCTGTCCTGGCACCTCGTACCCAACTAGCGAAGCCGAGGGGGACGCGGGAGGAGGGGCGGCCCTGGGCACCCCCGGTGCTGATGGGCCTGGGTCCCCTGTCCGGGGAGCAGGTACTAGTATTTGTGCAACAGAATCCGTAACACGGCGGGGGAACCTGAGACCAGCCACCCTCTGGTCCGCCCTGGTCAGCCTCTGTCCTCAGCACCAAGGACAGCGCCTGCCCCTGCAGGAGGCAGGTCCTCCATCCTGGCCCACAGGCGTCCCCCAGGAGGACACTCACACGGGAGGGCTGGGAAACAGGCTGCTGGGGAGGCGAGGGGAGGGGAGGGAGAGGGGCGGTCACGGCTCCACACATTGCAGAAGAATAAATGTGGGGAACCACAGAAAGGAAAAGCAAGAGGCCCGATAGACACCAGGAGGGGCCACAGGACGGGGTGGTCAGGTCTGGCAAACCTGGAGTGTCCTGCCAGGAGCTCCCGAGGTCACCAGGACAGACAGGCAGACAGATGGGACTCCTGGGCCAGGGCCCACGTAGGAGCAGGACGAGGCCTCTTGCCCCAAGAGCCGTCACTCTAAAAGGGGAAGCCAGCCCGCCCGCGTGGCTCAGGGGTTGAGCATCGACCCGTGGACCCAGAGGTCACAGTTTGGTTCCCAGTCGGGGCACGTGCCCGGGTTGTGGGCTCGATCCCCATGTGGGGAGTGCAGGAGGCAGCCGGCCGATGATGATCCTCTCGTCACTGATGTTTCTATCTCCCTCGCCCTGTCCCTTCCTCTGAAATCAATCAAAACATAGTTTTTAAAAATAAAAGGGGTGCTGAAACGGATTTGGTTCAGTGGATAGAGCATCGGCCTGCGGACTGAAGGGTCCCAGGTTCGATTCCGGTCAAGGACATGTACCTTGGCTGCGGGCACATCCCCAGTGGGGGGTGTGCAAGAGGCGGCTGATCGATGTTTCTCTCTCATCGATGTTTCTTACTTTCTATCCTTCTCCCTTCCTCTCTGAAATCAATCAAAACATATTTTTAAAAAATAAAAGAGGTGCCGAAACGGGTTTGGGTCAATGGATGGAGCGTCATCGGCCTGCGGAATGAAGGGTCCCAGGTTCAATTCCAGTCGGGGACATGTACCTTGGTTGCAGGCACATCCCCAATGGGTGTTTCTGGCTTTTTTCCATTTGAGCTCCAGTGTTATGGATGGGCTGGTTGCCGCGGTGTATTCCTTTTAACATTTCATTTTGATTCTTTTCTCCCCCCCCCCCCCCGCCTCCGTGGAGACACACAAAGAAACACCAGACAAAAGAACCCCTGACGTCCCGTCTCACCCCACAAGAGCTTCAAGTGGGGATTCATGGGGAAACACGAGCCCTTCCATCCATCGGGTCCTCAGGGACAGAAATCTGGCTCGCAGAGAAGACTTTCTAGGTTCACACAGAAAATCAACCAGCAGTGAGGGTTTCGGGCCGGCCTGATTCGGGGCGTCAGCACCGCGGACTGGTGGACAGCGCCTGTTGTCCCCAGCCCTTCCCAAGCAGCTCAGAGCTGGCTGGAGTGTCAGCCTGAACTCTTGAGAGAAGGCAGGGGCTCCCTGACTTCCTCTGCAAGTGGACAGGGCCGGCTCTCTGAGGAGGTCAGTGCACAGTGACCCCGAGGGCAGGTGCGAGCCACGGCAAACACCACAGGAGCCAGCCAAACGGGCCCTTGAAGAGGCACCGGGAGACAGATGGCTCGGGAACAAACCTAAGGGAACACCCCCCCCCCCCCCCGGGAGAGAGGGCGGCTGCAGCCACAGGGGCGGGGGCGGGGAGGGGAGCGGAGGGGGGGAGGGAGTAGCAGGGGGGGGGGGCAGAGGGGCTGTTCACTTCCGAGATTGCAGCGGTGCCTTCGCCTCCGAGAGGTCAGACAGCGAGGCAGGCAATGGGCTCAAGTCGGGAGAACGGGGGGCTGGGGAGGGGCTTGTTGCACACAGGGGCCGGCGCGCAGAACACGGGCACGGAGAGACAGGGACACTGCTTTGACACATGAACTCCAGCCGCCTCTGCCCGGCACGGGCCACACGCCTGTCATGTGGACATGTGGCTGCGCAGGTGAGCGCCCCTCCCAGCAGACCCAATCTCCCCCTGGGCCCCGCACGCCCCACGCTCCCACCCCGTCCACGCCAAAGCCCGAACATGCTCAGCTCCCCGAGAACGCGTGTTTTCGTCACAGACGCAATCGACCACGCTCCCCTCTGCACACACAGGAACACTGGCGGCCAGCTAGGAGTGTGGTTACCGGGTAAAGACAACTTTCAGGGGAAACCGCTTCTTGTGAGAGCCCCTCGGAGCTACAGGGGATGCTCCGGCCGCTAGCTCCCCGCCCGGAACCTGTGACTCCCGAGGCTGCAGGCTGGCTGCGCGCTACACAGGCGCCCGGCTGCCAAAAGGCGAGTCACGGCCACGTCTGCTGCACCCAGGGAGTGACCGGCGCAGACACGCACGGCGCTGCCGGCGCAGCTCACTACTTTCCCTTTAACCCACAACCAAACGGGCCAGCCGGGGGCGAGGACGTGTGGCATTTCCTGGAGTGTCGCTACAGAGAATCTCCCTGTCTCCCCAGCTTCATCCCCAGGGCACAGGGCGGGAGGTGCTCCGGGCGGAAGCGGGAGCTTGAGCCTCTGAAAGCACTCAACCCCTTCGGGCCGGCCCCGCCTGGGACCTGGGTGTGCGAACTCCAGTTCCGCAAAGCACTGCTTTTGCCTTTAATATGTCATTTGCAATTTCTACAGTTTTCAACATTGACACAGGCAGAGATCAGAGAAGCAGTAACGTTGCGGTAACGTGACAGATTCATGTCAGGGGGGAGACGTCATCTAGATGATTTGTTTTCAAAGCTATTGGATCACGGACATCACAAGTAACCCCGGGGCCTAACAAATACCATCAAAATACCGGGTGGGGCAAAAGCAGCCTGGCAACTGTCCCCCCCGGGAGAGAATACAACGATCCTACACGTAATAAAGAGCTAACATATAATAACCCTACATAATAAAGAGCTAATATATGTAACAACCCTACATAATAAAGAGCTAATATGCTAATTACACCAAACAGGATGACCTTCCAGATGAACCTGGGGCAGCAAGGACCGAGCCCCTGGCACGGATTTCGTGCAGCCTCTAGTTCCTCAATAATAAACTCTGTTTCGTGTACGCACAACCATAAACACATTTTATAAATATCTAAAAACGGCAAGAATACTGGTGACCAGACACACGCTGCTCCGCCTCACGCGGAGCCCGTTGGGTGGGTGGGCGGAGGGCGCAGGTCCGGGAAGGAAGGTAACGGCGGCGAACAGCAGGGCCCGTTCGCCCGGAACCGCCTTGGTGGTGAGAAGACCTTCTTCTCAGTGACCTCCTGGCTGTGGGAGGGCCCAGGGTTGGTTTGACTCACCGAGCGCCCGCCCCCGTTACCTGAAGTGGGGTGCAGACTGGCCGTGGTGAGAGGGCCTGCGGGCTCTTCACCAACAACAGGCCGTTTCGAAGGCGAGCGAGCGGCTGAGGAGACGTGGCTTCCCGGGAATAAACGCCAGCTCCACGGGGCGCGGGGCTGAATGGTGACAGAAGAGGGGGGGCTCGGGCTCCGCTGTCCTCACATCTGGGGCTCAGCGGCATCACGCGCACAGCCAGGTGTGCCAGGCTGACAACGTCCCCTGCCCGCCGGCCGGGTGCACAGGCCCCGGCGGTGAACCCTACAGTCACCCCGTCTAACGGAAACGGCACGCACTCCAGCTCGTTCCCGGCCAAACCCGTGAGTCACCGGGGCCTGCACTGGACAGTGTGCTGCTGGAAACTCCTGACGGATGGCGTTGCTTCAAACACCAGCGTTGCAGCTTGACCTGCCAAAAATCACCTTTCCTTCCTTTCCTCCTGCCATCGCGTTTCTCCTTAGTTACCCCTTACCTTTCATCCACAACAGGAGGCAAAATGGAAACGGTCTCCCATCTATGCAGTGTCCTTCCCTGGGGCGGGGAGAAGGGGGGGCGGTCTCACCACAGCTCTGAGACATGGGGACAGACCTCTGGGGGGCGGTGCGCGGACCCCCAACCCCGTGCCCAGCGGCAGAGTGATTTCCTAGCAACCAGCACAGCGGAGGCACTGCCTGTGCGAAAGTCTTCAAGTCCGGGGTCGCCGTTGGGGCCCCAGGAGGGCGCATAGTGCTGGACGTCGGGAGCAAACCCCTGGACCCCTGGACCCCCGGCCCCGGTCCTGGGGGAGGGGCCGCCCTGCGCCCCGCCGCCTCCTGTCCCAGGGACCCAGCGGCACCTGCGCTCCCGACCCGGCTCCGACGCCACCCACAGCCCGCGCCCGCGGAACCAGCGACAGGAGGCGGAATTCGCTGCCAAACGCTTCCTTCTCCGTCGGCACGGGAGAGACGGGCGGCTGTGAGTCCCGCACCCGGCCCGGGCCCGCCATTCATCCGGAGAAGGAGGCGCCGCAGGCGGGTCCCGTTCGTTCAGGAGAAGTGCCGGGAGCCGGGAGGGGCCGGCGCCCCCGAGTTTCCCCGAGAACCGACACCGGCTGCGCGCCCCCCCCCCGCACTGCCCCCTTCCCTCTCTGCCCCCCGAACTGACTTCCGCACTGTCCCCAGCACCGCGCCCCGCACCTGCCCCCACACTGCTGCCCGCTCTGCCCCCCAACTGACCCCCGCACTGCCTCCTCCCGCACTGTCCCCCCGCACTGCTGCCCGCTCTGCCCCCTCCCGCTCTGCCCCGCAACTGACCCCCGCACTGCTCCCCAACTGACCCCCGCACTGCCTCCTCCCGCACTGTCCCCCCCGCACTGCTGCCCGCTCTGCCCCCTCCCGCTCTGCCCCCCAACTGACCCCCGCACTGTTCCCCGCTGTCCCTTCCCGCTCTGCCACCCCCCCCCCGCACTGTCCCCCGCACCTGCCGCCCCTCCGCCTCCTCCCAGGGTCTCCGCAGGCGCCCCTCCGCCTGTCACTCGGCGTGGGGTCCCGCCCGGCCCCCTCCGCTCGCCCCGCGCCCGGCTCGCGGGTCCCCCGCACCGTCCCCCGCCCCCTGGCCCCGGCCCCCGCGCGCGAGGCTGCCACAGCCCCGTCCCCGGCTCTCGGCGGTCGTCAGCGAGCGAGCCGAGCGCACGACAGCCGCCGCCGGGGGAGGAGGCGACAAACCCGCGCCGCCAGCGCTCGCTTAGCAACCGCCCGAAAGAGCCCCGAGCCGCGCTCCCGGCCGCCGCCCCCTCGCCTCCGCGGCCCCGCCCGCCCGCAGCCACCCCGACCCGCCACCCCGCGACCCCGCCACCCCCGCGCGCAGCTCCGGCCGCTGCACCCCGTCCCTTCGCGGGGTCTGCTCCCCCTGCGCCCCGTCCCCTCCCGGGTCTCCAGCCGGGCCGAGCGCTGGGTCACAGCTCCACGCCCGCTCCCCCCACCCCCACCACCCCGAGGTCCGGGGTCCGGGAGACCGCCCGCCCGGCCCGGGACCCCGCGCTCCTTCCCGACGGCCGGCTCGGCGCCCCGCGCCCGCTCCCCTCGCCCGCTCCCCGCAGCCCCGGCGGCTCGCACCTGGCTCAGCGCGGACATCCTCGGCGCCCCGGGCCGGCAGGAGCCGGGACACGTGTCGGGCCCGCCTCTCCGGCCGGACGGCGGCTCGCGGGTCGGCGGGTCTGTCCGAGGGTCTGTCCGAGGGTCCGTCCTGCCGCCGCCGCCGCCGCCGCCGCCGCTGCCGCGCGCTCCGACCGCGCTCGAGCCCGGTCCTCCGGCGGCGCCTGCGCACTGGGCGCCCGGGGAGGCCCGCGCACTGGGGGGCGGCCCGCGCCCGGCTGCTCACGGCGGGGGCAGCGCGGGGCCTCGGGGGGCGACCCCCGCCGCCCTGCCCGCTCCACCCGCTCGGCGCTCCCGGCCGATCGGAGAGCGCGCACCGGCCCGGCCGCCAACTGTTGCGCGGGGAGCGGCCGGTCACGCGGGGACAGCGGGGCATCAGGGTCCTGGGCGCACCCGGCGGCTCCCTTGCCGGCCCTGAGCGGCCGCCCAAAGCCCCGGGGTCCCCGCGGACGCCACACGCACCTGGACACCCGGGCCGGGCGGTGCGCTCTGGGCGCACAGGGTGACCCGCGGGCGCATGGGGCGAGGGATCCGCTGACGCGGGGCCGGCTCCCGCGCGCACAAACACCCGCAGGCGTCCGCGGCGGGGGACCCCGGCCGAGCCGCCCACGCTCCTCCTGGGCTCGCGGGGAAGGGGGTCCGCCACGTCCCCTCCCTTCCCCGCACCTCCCGAAGCAGCGCGCACCGGCTGGGGGCAGGGCCTGTGTGCGTTCTCAGCCCGCAGCTTGGACCCCCGCAGCCAGGACCCCGGAAGGGGAATCAGCAGCCAAAGTTGTGCTGACAGCCGGCAGCCACGCTGGCCTGTGGACAGACTGATGGGACCCCTGGGGTCCCTTCGTGGCCGGGGTGGGCCGCGTTGTGCTGAGTCGAATCCGTTTTATTATTATTATTATTATTAAAATATATTTTATTGAGTTTTTACAGGGGCCCCCAGTCAGCTGGCGAGGTGCGGAAGCAGCTCTCGGAGGGAGTCTCATGGAGACCCATCTTCCTCTTCCTCCCCTTCTCCCTGGGCCGTGGGTGTGGGCACCAGGGTTTGTGGGGAGAAGACGCCCTGGATGGGATGTGGAAAAGGGAGCTCAGACTGGTGGGGCCTCCGGAAGGCCCCAGGAATGCCCCTCAAGGCTGGCGGGTGGATGTTGCTGTCTGACTTCTGTCACCCAATGATTGACACCTGCACTCCCACCCTATTGCCTCTCTCCCCCACCAGGTTCCTCTGGCTGAGCATCGCCCAGAGCTTCAAAGGAAGCCCGGAGGGGGCCCCACTGGGTTTGAGGTGCCAGCCAGGGGGTCAAGGGGACGTTCAACACCAGAATGAGATCAGCTTCCACTTCTGTCAGAGCAGGAAAGCCAGGCAGGCAGGGCTGCTGGCCAGTAGAGCAGGGGAAGGTGGGGTACAGGGGTGGGGGTGGGAGGACTTGGTGCTGAGTTGGGGGAACCAGGACAAAATGAGAAGGGGTGGCAGATGAACACATCTGCAGTGCACATCTGGGGGTTTAAAGAACATTTATGGGCTCCGAATTATACCCTGGATACAGTGACATTTTGTTTAAATCATTATTTATTATTGAAAGTATTATATGTCCCCTTTTTTCCCCCATTGACCCCTTCCAGCGGCCCCCCCCCCCGAGCCATCCTATTGTCTGCTGGACACAATGAAATTGGGTGTAGGGTTCTGAGCAGGGAAATAAGATGTTCTGCCTAGACCAGTGGTCGGCAAACTGTGGCTTGCGAGCCACATGAGGCTCTTTGGCCCCTTGAGTGTGGCTCTTCCACAAAATACCATGTACGCTAATTAAGTTAATAACAATCTGCCTACCCATATAGTTTAAGTTTTAAAAATGTGGCTCTCAAAAGAAATTTCAATCATTGTACTGTTGATATGTAGTTCTGTTGACTAATGAGTTTGCCGACCACTGATATAGCCAATCACATCACTCTATTCCTTCTATTTCTTTTCTGCTCACAGTGCACTAGCCACGACTTCCAGTTGTGGGAAAGGGGTGGAGGGAGGGGCCATGACAGCTGGAGGAAGCACCTAACTTCTCCTCAGTAAACGTGCCATTAGCTGCAGGGTTCCTGCTGGTGTTCTTTATCAACTCGAAGACGTCCCCCCTCTTCCTAGCTTGCTGGGTGTTTTTATGTTGGGCTTTGCATTTTGTTGAAATATGTCAGATGCTTTTCTCTGCATCTATTGATATGATCACGTGATTTTTCTTTAGCTTGTCCATGTGACTTTTGAATGGTAAGGAGAGTTCTGACATATCCTGGTGGCTGCTGGGAGGAGAGAGAGGGAGATGGCTGGGAGTGAGGAGACAAGTGTGGAATTGGGGAGGTCACATTTGAAATGCCTGGACCACTCCCGGCTGGTTCCCCTGAAGATGTGAACCAGCAGGGGGGGAAGGGGGTGCTGTGGGTGGAAGGCACAGGGTGCTATTTCGGGGGTGGCTGTGAGGAAGGGGCAGGGTAGAGGGCGCTGAGTCCCAGTCCTGGCTCAGCAGGGGGGTGGGGCGTCCTCCTGGGAGGCCACTGAGCGGTGTGAACATGGGGACTGATGATGGAGTCCTCCAGGTGGCAACGGGCACGGGTACAACCCCGGTGTCTGATCCATGATTCTCTCTCATCATGGATGTTTCCATATCTCTCTCCCTCTTCCTTCCTTTCTGAAATCAATAAAAAATCCTATCTAATAAAAGAGTAATATGCAAATTGACTGTACGTTTGCTACGCCCACAAGCCAATCAGAGTGGGTATGCAAATTAACCCAACCAAGATGGTGGTTAATTTGCATGTCTGAGCACAGACATCATAGAAGGAAGCCAAGCACTGCAGGAGGGAGCAAAGCTTCTGAGAAGTAAGCAAGCGGGGTGGGGGGAGAAGGGAGGGAGCGAGGAAGAGGAGACAGGAGGGAGGAAGCAGAGGAGGGAGGGAGCTTTGCTCAGGCCGCAGGAAGCCCTATTCTTGCAGGAATCTTCCTGCAACAGGTCTCTAGTATATTTTTTAAAAGACAGAACACACACCACATGCACAGCCAATTTGTGTCTGAAGTATCTGGTCAAGTTGAGATGGAAAAATGCAAAGTCCAACATAAAAACACTCAGCAATGGAATGAGCAATGGAATGAGCAATGGAATGAGCAATGAGCCGATGGCAGAGGACAGAGTGAGGCAGGCTGTCGGGACCGGAGGGAAGCACCTGGGTCCTGAGGTCAGAAGGCCCAGAGGGCTGGAGGCTGCTGGGGACTCAGAGCGAATGCCAGGCTCACATGCAGCCTCGCCAAGGGCAGGGGCCAGCTCCGTTCCCTCTCCTCCGCACCACCCTCATTTTTGAAATGCTCTATTATTGTTTAGAGCGGCGGTTCTCAACCTTCCTAACACCGCGACCCTTCAATACAGTTCCTCGTGTGGTGGGGACCCCCAACTGTAAAATCATTTTCGTTGCTACTTCGTCACTGTAATGTTGCTACTGTTATGAATCATAATGTAAATATCTGTGTTTTCTGATGGTCTTAGGCAACCCTGCTATCGGTTCTCAACCCACAGATATTTACATTACAATTCATAACAGTAGCAAAATTATAGTCTTAACGTAGCGACGACAATAATTTGATGGTTGGGGGTCACCACAATATGAGAAACTGTATTAAAGGGTCACGGCATTAGGAAGGCTGAGAACCACTTGTTAGAGAATTTTAGGTTCACAGCAAGCCTGCGGGAAAGGCAGAATCTTCCATACACCCCTACCTTCCTGTTACCAACATCCCCTCCTCGGTCACAACTGACACGTAGTCACCCAGAGTCCACGGTAGACACCAGGGTTCACTCTGTGTCCATTCTCTGGGTTTGGACTGGATGGATGATGACGTGTGGCCATCCTGATAGCATCACACAGAGTAGTTCCACCACTTCATCCCTCCGCTCTCCCACGCCCATGGCAACCACCGACGTGTTGCCGTCTCTGTCATGTTGTCCTTTCTAGAACATGGCAGAGTGGGCATCACAGTGGGTAGCCTTTTCAGACTGGCTTCTGTCACATCGTCAGGCATTTCATGCTCCTCTTCGTCTTTCCGGGGCCTGCTGGCTCGTTTCCTTTTAGCTGAAGACTCCGTTGTCCGGTTGCTCCCACGTCCTGACCGTGGCGAACGAAGCTGCCGTGAGCTGCTGTGCAGGCCTGCGTGGAAATGCGTCTTCCCCTCCCTGGGTCTGCTGGGTGGCGTGGGAAGAGGACATTTCGTTTTGCAAGAAACAGTCACACCGTCTTCGTCCGTGGCTGCACATTTCCATGTCCACCGGCAGTGGGTGCAGTTCTCGCCCCCCCCCCCCCTCACCGGCACCGGGCGCGGTCTGGCCGGAGTCCAGCCTTTCCCGTGAGTGTGCGGTGGTGGCACGTGGTGAGAGTCTGACCACATCCCTCACTCCCTCAACTTTTCATTGGCATTGCATCTCATTTGCCTGATGGCATGCGGTGAGCATCCTTCCTATGCTTATTCGCCTCCTGCATGTCTCCTTGTCTGTTAAGGTCTCCTGTGCTTTTCTTTTTTTTAAAATATATTTTATTGATTTTTTACAGAGCAGAAGGGAGAGAGATAGAAAGTCAGAAACATTGATGAGAGAAAGACATCGATCAGCTGCCTCTTGCATGCCCCCCACTGGGGATGTGCCCGCAGCCAAGGTACATGCCCTTGACCAGAATCGAACCCGGGACCCTTCAGTCTGCAGTCCGACGCTCTATCCACTGAGCCAAACCGGTCTCGGCTCCTGTGCTTTTCTTAATCATGCTGTTCCTGCATGTTCCATTGCTCACTTTCCCATCTCAACTTGACCAGATACATCAGACACAAATTGGCTTTGTATGTGGTATGTGTTTTTTTTTAACGTTCTTTTGATTATATGTGTATGTGGCAGTGTGTTCTGTCTTTTTTTTTTAATAGACTTTTTCATTGATTTCAGAGAGGATGGAAGAGGGAGAGAGGCAGAAACATCCACGATGAGAAAGAATCATGGATCAGCTGCCTCCTGCAAGTCCCCCACTGGGGATTGAGCCTGCAACCCGGGCCTGTGCCCTTGACCGGAATCGAACCTAGGACCTTTCCATTCACAGGCTGACGCTCTATCCACTGAGCCACACCAGCCAGGGCTGTTCTGTCTTTAAAAGCCCTCCAGCTCCAACCCACTGCCCCAATCCCAGTGAGAGGGATCTACATTCAATGTACTAAGTTTCTCTCCCGCGACTCTCTCTCCGATTCCCATCAAGCTTGGGCCTCCACCACTCCACACCATCACTGTCCTCAAGGTCACCGATAACCTGCAATTGGCCAATCTGATTGTCTGGGATCGGGCCTCACCTCACCCATCCACATCCTCAGAGACAAGTGACTTCTGTGGCTTAGCTTCAGGGCAGCCCCATGGGCGGTCCTCGGGGAATCGCTGGCCTTGGGTGGCCAGACCACACCCAGGGGCCATGGACACCTCTCTTTGGCCTCAGCCCAACACGTCCTCCGTCAGAACCTCTTTGGCTTAGTCTTCAAATATACCCCAAACCCAACGACCTCTTCCCACAGCTGCCCCTGCTACCAGCCACCCAGGTCTTCCTCACTCACAGCCACGGCCTCTGAGGGGCTCCATGCTTCCTCTACCATCTGCCCTAGGGACAGCGGCCCCAAGGACTTCTTCCAGATGTCCGATGACGTCACTGCGTCCCAAAACCAGCCCCGTGCCATCCCGCTCTGGGACTTAACCAGAGGGTGGGGGCGTTTGTCTGCCTGGATTCAAGGCGCCTGGGAAAACCAGGTCTTGGAAAAACATTTTCGCCAATGAGGCCATATATGTTATCAGCGTGGCCTTAGCTTTGCCTCAGGTATCAGGGAGAGGGCCTTGATATGTAAATGCAGACTTGCCCTGGGAATGAGGGGGTGAATAGGGCCTGGGCTCACCGAAACCCTTTGCATTGTGGAATATAAATAAACACGGCTTCGTGGGCTCCAGGTCTCTGTGTCTCCATGAGAGGGAAAACACACACCACATGGCCCCAGCTTGTTATCCCTATTTCTGTGTCTTCTCTTCTATATTTCATTTTGCGTCATCCCCAGCTCCTCTACTCAGAAACTGAACCAGTCTCTCTTCACGCTGGACGTGGGAAAGAGAGAAAAAAACCCTACAGCTCCCCGACACAACCCTCAGGGCCTGGGTGCACTTGCTGCCCCTGCTTCCAGCCCGGCTCAGATTCTCTGGGGCTCCCGGATTCCCCACCCGCCCCCGCGAGCTCCCTCCTCCTGCTGCCCTTTCTCCCCCCCCCCCCCCCCCCGGAGTTCGCATCGCCCTTCACACCGTCACCCCACCACTCGCGGGGGCACCCCAGCATTCAGAACATTGACCCACACAGTTCGAAAATGCGTTTCCCAAGACGTACACCCGGGGAGGGGGGCAGACCCAGCTCCCGAGGTGGGGGGCACGGGGTGCGGGCCCAGGTGTGAGGGCGGGTGGAGGCCCCGGTGGGGTCCCCTTTCCCCGCGGCCCGCGCAGCAGCCCCTCACCCCGCCCCGCCGGCCCCGGCGCCCGCTGATCCCGCCCGGGACCCCCTCTGGTCCCCGATCGCTCCCCCGCGCGGCCGGCGCACTCAGGATGCTGTCACTTTCCTCAGCGTGTGGGCGGAGCCAATGCGCCCGCAGGATACGCCCACACACCCCTGAGAGCCAATCCGAAGCAGGGGCGCGGCTGATGGGCACCCATGGTGGCGACGCTGGGCCCGGATTGGGCACGCCTGCTGTGGTGGGCGGGCCTACAGGGGCGGATACGGAAGCGGCGCCGGGAACTAGGAGGGCGGTTCGGGGTCCGTGGGACCCGCATGGCTGCGGCGCGGAGGCAAGGTAGGTGGCGCGGGACGGGAGGTGCGGGGCCGGGAGCGGGGGGCCGCCGCTCGGACAGCTCTCGGCCCGGGCTCGGCCCACGCCCCGCGGGCTCCACCCCGGCCGCCGGCGGGGCGAGGCTGACCCTGGTCCCCGGGCCAGATCCGCAGCAGCCGTCTCCGGTGTCCGAGGGGCCCGGGCGGGGCCTCAAGGCTGTGGGGACCCCGGGACCCGGCGGGCACCTCTCGGGAGTGAGTGCCTCGATGGCGGGTGCGGGGACCTGCAGGGTGGCCTGTCTGACCGCTCTGACGTACCCGGAGGTGGTCGTGCTCCCCTGCCCCCTGTGAACGGCGGGCACCCAGCAGTGACGGGTGACAGTGTTTAACCAGCACCGAAGGCAGGGCGTCCTTTCCAGGACCCTGTGCCCTGCATCTCCGTGGGGAAGGGGGGCTCCCGGCTCCCAGCGGCACTGACACCAGGGACTGACCGCTCTGACGTACCCGGAGGTGGTCGTGCTCCCCTGCACCCTGTGAATGGCGGGCACACAGTGTTGTGGGGCGTCTTCCACGACCAGCTGCCAACGACCACGGAGGCGGTTAAGTTGGTAGTAAGCAAGCAAGGATTTATTGACCTGGCGGGACGGTCAGAGGGCACCCCACGCCGGTGGAGACCAGACACGACCGCCCGGTCCCGGTGCAGGCAGTCCTTTCAGAGGGTCTTCATTGTTTTAAGTTCCGACAACAGCTCTCAGGGTCACATCTGGACTACGATTGACTCTGTTGCCCGCTCCTTGTCTCTAACCATGTATCTTGCAAGACACGGGAACGGGGGTCCTATCTCGCAAAAGCCGATGGGACAGCTTAACTCCTGACGGCTCTGAGTCACTCCGTTGTGGTATGTCTACAAAGGGACCCATGTGAGCTTCAAGGTCTCAAGCTGGAAGCTGAATTGACGACCCTTTTGCTTTAAGCAGAATAGCAGGATCGAGGTTCAGCAGTCTTACCAGAGGTGATTGCTACCGTATTTCAACGGTAGTGATGGGGAAGTGACTGTTTAACCAGCACCAAAGGCAGGGCGGCACTGCCGTGACCCTGTGACCTACATCTCCGTGGAAAGGGGGGCTCCCCGGTTCCCAGCCGCACTGACACTGGGACTGACCACTCTGCAGAAGTTTAAGGTCGCAGCCCGATGGCATCACAGGCGTGGCCACTCAAACCATTGTCTCCTGCGGGCTGGCCGCTGTGCAGCTCTCTCTCAGCAGCGGTGACTTCGGCGGCATTGTTAACGGCGGTCCCGTGCTGTGCCGCTGCCCAGGACCCACTCCTTTACGTCTGGATGTTGGTGCCTGTGGGGCGGCCACGGTGTTTGGGCGGGTCCAAGCCTCGGGCTGATGAGAGGGCACAGTCCCCACGGCCACGCGCAGTCCCAGCGGGGCGGGCAGCTCCCGGCGCTAAGGAAGCGCGTGTGTTTGAAACGCGCTCTCGCGCTGGACAGCGTGTCCCCTCCTGGGCGGAACCGAAGTGAACCCCGAGGGCCCACCTCCGAGGTGTGGCTTGGTGGCTTCCTCGTGCTCGGACTGGGGCTGAGCATCCGGACGGGACTGTCCCAGGCCCTCCCTGTGCGGGCGCCCAGAGGAGAAGAGCCGAGAGAACCTCCCTGCACTTTTCCATCCTGGCTGGGAAGGGTGTTGGACCCTGCCATTAGGCGGGAGCTGCCTGGCTAACCTGGTGCTCCCACTGCGTTTTTTGGGGGGGCTCCTCCACTCACGGTGCTGGCTGGGGTTCTGGGGGGACAGGGCTGGGGTCCTGGGGGGACAGGGCTGCAGTCCTGGGGGGACAGGGCTGCGGTCCTGGGGGTACAGCGCTGGGGTCCTGGGGGTACAGGGCTGGGGTCCTGGGGGGACAGGGCTGTGGTCCTGGGGAGACAGGGCTGGGGTCCTGGGGAGACAGGGCTGGGGGACAGGGCTGGGGTCCTGGGGGGACAGGGCTGCGGTCCTGGGGGGACAGGGCTGGAGGGACAGGGCTGCAGTCCTGAGGGGACAGGGCTGGGGTTCTGGGGGGACAGGGCTGGGGTCCTGGGGGGACAGGGCTGGAGGGACAGGGCTGCAGTCCTGAGGGGACAGGGCTGGGGTCCTGGGGAGACAGGGCTGGGGGACAGGGCTGGGGTCCTGGGGGGACAGGGCTGCGGTCCTGGGGGGACAGGGCTGGGGTCCTGGGGGGACAGGGCTGGGGATCGTGGGGGGACAGGGTTGGGAGGATAGGGCTTGGGTCCTAGGGGACAGGGTTGAGGTCCTGGGGGAATAAGGCTGGGGGAACAGGGCTGTGATCCTATAATGACAGTCACCTTTCTTTCTGGTATTAATATTAGAATATGCCTTTTTTTTTTAAAATAAACTATATGCAATTTAAATGCAACTGCTTTAAGTAATTCTCTCTCTCTTTGTTTTTGTCATTGGCTGCCTTTCAGTGTTTGTTGAAAAGGTGCTGAAGAGGCTTTTCCCCCAGGGTCCACGCGGCCGAGAAGAGAGGGCCCCTGCGCCTGCAGCCCCCGGAACCCCTCCCGGGAAGGAGAGATGCCGGCGCGTCCGCCCGTTGGCAGGTGAGGGGCTCGCGGGTAACGGGGAGTCCCAGACGCACTCCTGGTTCCTCCGCGGCTGTCCGCCCGGCCAGTCCTGCGGGAGGGACGAGGGCTGGGGCCTGGGTTCCACTCTTCAGAGGAAGTGCCTGTTGGGGGCCGCGTTGTGTCCTCGGAAACTCGCCCAACATGCTCGCGGAGGGGGACAGCCGTCAGCACCCCGAGGAGAGGCCTGGGGAGACCGCCCTGGCTCTCGGTCTCCAGCGGGGACAGGGCAACGTCTGTCGTGAGTGCGCCAGGACGTGGGTTCTGTCAGCCGGGAGCTCAGTTCTCAATCGCACGTCCAGGAGGAGCCTCGGGGCCCTGAGGCTGGGGGGCTGGGGTCGGATGCTCCGGTCTGGGACGCGGGCAGACGGGGAGCTGGCTGGACGTGCCCCGGCCCGGAGGGACGGCTGCACTGTCTGGGGGGGGGGGACATGCCGAGCCCCCCACGCTTTCTCTCCGGAGGAGGCCGGGTTCACTCCGAAGTGTGGAAACTGTCGGGGACCGGGGGAAGCCGGGCGCTCTGCCCTGAGGGGCGTCCTCAGCAGCAGGTTGAACCTGTCCCCCGTGAGGATCACAGTCCCTGCCCGCAGCAGATCAGAGGGCACACGGGCAGCTGGCAGAGAGGTGGCACCTCGCTCCTGGCAGAGGGTGCCCTTCCTTCGTGAGTCAAGAGCTTGTGTGCTGATGGCTCGTGAGCCACAGCGCCGAGAGACGCGGGCACGGGAGAGCGACAGGCGTCACAGAGGAGAGCACGTGGCTCTCCAGCATCGCGCGAGGCTCCCTCTGCCGGCACCGCACCCACGGGAGGAGGTTGTCAGAAATGGGCTGACACGTGCTCGGAGCGGCGGGCAAGCTCTGAACCTGGCCGCAGGGAGAAGGGCTGCAGACCACCATCCGTGAAGGCTGCGGGCGCACCGGAGCGATCTTACCTGCACTCGAGGAGCGATCTTAACCTGAACTTGAAGCTTGGGGTGCGGGAACAGGCCTGTTGAAGGTTACTCATGACATCGTCGCTCCGAACAGCACGTGCGTTGGCAGGAGAAGAGCGGCAGCCTTGACCCGGGGAAGGTGCACACGCCCCAGGAAGCGGCAGCGCCAGGGGATCCCAGGAGGGGCAGCCGTAGAGACACTGGCCAGGGGTCCGGGAGATGGGGGAATGGTGTGTGCTGTTGGCACACACACACGAGTCGCCTGAGGAACAAACGCAGGAGGACGAGCCTTAACAGCGATCAGCAGGGACCTGAGGCTGCGTGGTACTGGGCCAGGGCAGGGGACCAAAGGCTGCTCCTCCCACGTGGTGGGGCTTGACTAGGGAACCTTAGGCCATGCCCTCCCACCCCGGTGCCAGGCTGGGGGACCTCAGGCCTCACCCCTGGCCCAGCAGAGCTTGATGGGGGACCTCAGGCCGTGCCCTCCTGCCCCCCACCTGGTAGGTGCTTGATGGGGGACCTCGGGCCGCACCCCTTGCCCCAGTGCCAGGCCAGGGACCTCAGGCCGCATCCCCGCACCCAGCAGGGCTTGACGGGGGACCTCAAGACAACCCCCAGCCCCGGCATCAGGACAGCAACCTGAGGCCGCTCCCTCTCACCCGATGGGGCTTGATGGGGGTGGGGCCGACCAGGTCTGGATCTAGCCCAATGGGAGGGGCCAGCCGGGTCTGGGTCTCGCTCGATTTTGAGGTGCACGTGGGCGGGCGGGGACTTGACTCTGGTTCCCATGGCATGCTCCAGACTCTGATAGGAGGGAGGTTTTCATAGACATTTTACTGATTTTCTTTCAATCTGACAATTCTATTAGAGAAAGGGCAAATGGCAATATTAAAGTATTTCCTCTAATTCCCTTTTAGTGTGCATGAATTTCGTGCACCGGGTCACTAGTTAGCATATAATAAATAGAATCCTCTAAAGATGTGTTCATCTTACAAAGCTTAAGGGATTTCACCACCCACACACCTCACTGAGAGAAAGAATAAAGCGTGTGTTTACCAGAAACAAAAACAGAACCTAGAGAGGAGGTACGAGATATTGGCGGAAACAGCGGGGCCGGAAGAATTTTTTTTTTTTTAAGTCCTGGTCACGTAACTGCTAACGGACAAAGAAGGAATGATCTGACCAGAGGCTTGTGGGGTGGGGTCCAGCGGGACCGGAGTCGGGGTCAAAGGGTACGGATGGGTGCACAGGGAGGGAGGGTAATGTGGGATTGCTGTGTCTGTGTTGAGGTTGTAGACGGCACTGCGTGTTTGCACGCTCTGGGATTTGGACTGGAGAGGAGAATTGATGGGAGGGAGGGAGGGAGGGAGGGAGGGAGGGAGGGAGGGAGGGAGAGGGAAGACTGGCCAGGGCTTTGGGGGGGGGTGGGAGGACGTGGGTACCATGTGCGGGCTGGAGGCAAGGCTGCGTGTGTGGATGATTCTGGAACAGAAGCCTGGCCCTGGGAAGCCAGCGGGCGCTAAAAACCATGACCAACGGCGACTTGGGAGGACGAGCTCACCGGGTGGGGGGCGGTCCTGCCCCTGCTCAGCCACGCGGCTGCCCCGCCGGGCGTGTCTGTCTCCCGGGGGCTCTCACTGCGGAAAGGCGGGCAGCGTGCGCAGGCACAGCCCGGGGTGGCCGGGATGAAGACCTGCGGGCCGGGCGCCGGGAGGGCCGGTGAGGAGAGAGGTTGGTCTGTGTGCAGTCAGGCAGGCATGGCGGTGCCCCCCAGCCGGCACCAGGCCCGGGACGGGCAGGCAGACATCCAGAAATGTGTGCGAAGCTGCCCACGGCAAGGACCGTCACAGCAGCCATTTCTGACGGTGGAGATTTAGAATCGCCTCCGTGTATCAACTTCAGCACAGTGGTTAAGATAGAGTCTGCCAGTTCCGTGGATTATTGTGAAGCTGTTGAAAGACTGTAGATTTGCAAAACGACAATGCGGTACCGCCTCACGCCCGTCAGAATGACTATCGTCGACAAATCAACAAACACAAGGGCTGGCGAGGATGCGGAGAAAAAGGAACCCTCGTGCCCTGCCAGTGGGAATGCAGACTGGTGCGGCCACTGTGGGGAACAGTGTGGAGTTTCCTCAAAAAATTAAAAACGGAGCTCCCCGCGATCCCACCTCTAGGAATATATCCCAAGAAACTAGAAACACCAATCAGAAAGGACATATGCACCCCTATGTTCATAGCGGCACAATTCACCATAGCTAAGGTTTGGAAACAGCCTAAGTGCCCATCCTCAGGTGAGTGGATTGAAAACCTGTGGCACACGTGGAATACTACACTGCGGTAAAAAAGAAAGAACTTACCATTTGGAACAGCATGGATGGACCTGGAGAGCATTACGCTAACTAAGCAAAATAAGACAGTCGAAGAAAGAAATATCACATGATCTCGCTCATTTGTGGAATATAATAAACAACATAAACTGATGAACAAAAATTGAGCCAGAGCAAAGAAATATTTTAGAATATAGGAGTAATCCTGTTATTTGCAGATTTTTAGTATCTCTTACTACCTTTGTGATATTATACTATGTTAGTACAGTTTTGGTAATCCTATATAATAAAAGGCTAATATGCAAATTGCCCAAACGGCAGAACAACCGGTCACTCTGATGCGCACTGACCACCAGGGGGCAGACACTCAATGCAGGAGCTGCCCCCTGAGCGCCACTCAGCCAGAAGCCAGGCTCACCCCTAATGATGAACTTAGATGAAACCAATGGACAAAACCAGATCATCGGAAATGTGTGCTTTCTCACCACAGCAGTGGTGGCGGGGAGCGGGCCTAAGCCATCAGTGGGACATCCCCCGAGGACTTCTGCGCTGTGAGAGGGCACAGGCTGGGCTGAGAGACAACTCCCCCCCCCATCCGAGTGCATGAATTTTGTGCACTGGGCCTCTAGTATTATTATATTTAAAGTCCTTTTTCTTAAAAAAAAAAAAAAGACGGTAGATTTAAGTATATTTCATAACAATCACTTTTGAGTGATATTGTATATGTAACATACAACCGTGTGATACATGTTTTATAATAAAAGGTGCGCACGATCCCACGTATCTGCGCATGTGTCTGTGTCTCTGTGCGCACGCGTGCACGTGCGCTGTGAGTGTGGGTTGTTAGCGTCCGCGGAGAGAAAGGCCCAGAAGGTTATGCCACCGACACCTGGGGACCGTGTGGTGAGGCTGGGTGTGTTCTGAGGGCGTTTTCTGCGTTCTCCTCGGTCATGAGTCTCGTCCGTGTCCTAAGAGCCTGCAAGTTGACGTAAGTGACGGACGTGAATGTGAATGGCCGCTGGGCGTGCCTTCCCCGGCCGCGTGGGCCGCCGACTCGGCCCTGGCCATGTGGGCGGCACAGGGGGGGCCGCGCTGAGCCGGATGGAGCCACAGCCGGGGGGGGGGGGGGGGGGGCTCCCAGGGACCCTTTTGGAGGTCAGTGGGATGACCCCGCCCCGTCGTGCCCGTTTCCCCCTGCAGGTGGCGGCACTGGGACCCCGCCCGGCCGGCGGCTCTACACAGTGGCCTTGCCTCCTGAGGGCTACGTTCCTGCCCCCGCCCAGCCCGAGCCCGAGCCCGAGCCCGAGCCCGAGGCCCCCAGCCGCGCCGATTCCTCGGACCCTGAGGACTCCTCCAGCAGCCAGGACGAGGCAGGTGAGAGCATGCCTTTCCGGTTTCCCGGTTTTGTGCGCGGGTTTCATCGCCGTCCGTCCTCGGGGGGCGAGGGTCCCCGCCCGGCCACGTGGTGGGCGGCGAGGTGAGCCCCTCGTGGTCTGACTGTGGCCGTGTGTGGCCGCGGGAGGGGGCCTCGTGCCCCGTGTGTCTTATCTCGGTGTCACTCACGCGTCTTCGGTGCCTGTAACCTCCCTCCTGCCTCTCGGCCCGGACAGCGCTGTGCTCGGGGGCGGCGTGGCCGGCACCTCCCCTGGGGAGATGGCATCACTCTCTCCTCTGTCCTCGCCGTCCGGTGTCCGGTCGCAGGTGGACGCTGCACGGGAAGGTCCCGCCTGAAAAGCGGAAGCGTGGCTTCTCCTCGGCGTCACCAGTCCGGACTTGTTGGGGAGGAACGTGTGTTTTCGAGTAAGATCGGGCCGTGCTGGTTCTCGCCAGGCGCGAGCCGGAAACTGGACCTCACTTCACAGGAGTGTTTAAAAAGGTGGTTTTCTGTCTGGGCCATTCATCTTCCTGGCCTCCCGGGTAAATAAAGGCTCAGAAACCACAAAGCCGAAAATGGAGTCTGAGGAGTAATAGGTTCATCTCCTTTTTTAAAAATATGTTTTATTTTTAAAAAAAATATATTTTATTGATTTTTCTCAGAGAGGAAGGGAGAGGGATAGAAAGTCAGAAATATCAACAAGAGCCGAGACCAGTTTGGCTCAGTGGATAGAGCGTCGGCCTGCAGACTGAACAGTCCTGGGTTTGATTCCGGTCAAGGGCGTGTACCTTGGCTGCAGGCACATCCCCAGTAGGGGGCGTGCAAGAGGCAGCTGACCGATGTTTCTCTCTCATCAATGTTTCTGACTTTCTTTCCCTCTCCCTTCTGCTCTGTAAAAAAATCAATAAAATATATTTTTTAAAAAAAGGAATATCAACGAGAGAGAGACATCGATCAGCTGCTGCCTGCACATCCCCCACATGCCCTTGACCGGAGTCGAACTCGGGTCCCTTCAGTCCACAGGCGACGCTCTATCCGCTGAGCCAAACCGGTTTCGACCAGATTCATCTTCTCGGTCCGGTCGAAGTCTCTAGAGTGTGATTATCAGACAGAGAGCTGACACCGAGCTGCGCTGTTCCCACGAGGACCAGCTGCTGCGGCGAGCAGGCGTCAGCCAGTCTTTAGACTCAGCCGCGGCCCAGGGCGGGCGTGCGGGCAGCCGGCCGAAACCGCCCAGCTGGCCCAGACCCGGGCACATCCCAGCCGGCCCCGCAGGCCGGGCGAGAGGGCCGGCCTCTGGAAGCCGGGCAGTGCCAGTGCCAGCTGGACGCAGGGATCGCCTGTGAGCCGCGTGCTCTGACCCCCGCCAGCCATCAGCGTCCTGTCCCGGGGGCCGGCGGCCGGGCCTCTGGGAAGGGGCCCGCGGGGGGCTGGGGCGGGCCGGTGCCGCCTCTTCCGGGAGGGCAGCGGCTGGGCCTGCCGCCGGCTCTGCTCTGACAGAGGGCATCGGAGCAGACCGTTTCTCCGAGACGTGGAGAGACGGGGAATTGAGCACCATCTAGTCCGTTTAAGTTGCCATAGTAACCTGGCAGCGTCAGCGGTAACTTCTGGCTATACCGTTATTACAAGTTCCATTTCCATAAGCCGTTGGCGAGGCACAGCCTCCCGCTAATCGGTTTCTTCCCGTGTTGCCGGGCGCGTGGGGCGGCGTCTCCTCCCGGGGCGCCCAGCTCCCCCCCCCCCCCCCCGCAGGCCAGTCCCCGCTCGGGCCTGGCCGCGTCCTGAGGGCCGTGTTTTTCTTCCAACAGAGACGTTGTTTTTGAAAATGAAAAGCCCCGTTTCGTAGGCGATCACAGGGTGGAGCACGTCCGCAGAGGCCCGCAGCCCGAGGCGGCTCGGGCCCTGCGCACCCCCCCTCCCCCCGTGCGTCTGGCACCCAGACTGGCAGGGGTGGCCCCTGGGCGGCGGGCGGGGTGCCCCTGCATGGCGCTCTTCGTGGTGTGTGGGTTTCCCTTCCGGCGCCTGGAGACATGCTGGCGGCCCGTTTGAAAACAGCTGGGACCCGTTCTGTGAGACCAGCTTGTTAGTGCCCGGCCCCCCTGCCCAGCCGAAAGCATCCAGAATTTTCTGTGGGGCCTCAGTGAGTGCTGTCCGAGGTGGGTCTCGGTGGGAAGCCGAGCGGCCCCGCACGGCAGCGCCCCCCCCCCCCCCCCCCCCGCCCCTGGTTGCGGCTGTTGGGGGCTGTCTTTGGGCACGCGGGCGAGTGCGCCCCCGGAGGCGGTGCGAGGAAGCGCGTGTTCCCGCCCGGGCACCCCCAGTCTCATGTTTAGCCCGTGGTCTGCAAACTCGTCAGCCCACAGAGCCAAATATCAACAGGACAACAATTGAAATTCCTTTTGAGGGCCACATTATTTAAACTTAAACGTCTTCTAACGCCACTTCTTCGAAACAGACTCACCCAGGCCGTGGTGTTTTGTGGGAGAGCCACACTCAAGGGGCCAAAGAGCCGCCTGTGGCTCACGAGCCGCGGTTTGCCGACCGCGGTTTAGCCGAAGGCGCGGGCAGCAGGCCTCTGGCAGTGCGTGAGGAGCGCATGCGGGGAGCTGGTGGAGCCCGCCGGCCTCGGGACAGAGCTCGCCGGGCGCTCCGCTCTGCTCATGGGGGAGGCCCAGGGATGGGCGGGGAACGGGGGCGAGGTGGGAGTGGTGCTTGCACGTTCCCTGGGCGATGAGTGGCTTTCCTTCAAATAGAACCAACTGGGAGGCCAGGCTCCCCGAGGCTGGGCAGCCGGCCGGGATGGGGGCGTGGAGGAGCCGCCAGAGCCGAGGGCCCGGGCCCCCCGATCCAGCTGCGCATGGAGGTGCCCGCACCCTCGGGGCCGTTCCTCCGAAGGGGGGCCAGCTTTAAAACAGCCGCCGTCCATCCCGGCCTCCTCTGCGGCCGTTGTTCCTTTCCCTGGTGCTTTTTTATTTTTTAATTTTCTTTATTCATTTTAAATAGACTTTATTGGTTGTTTACAGAGAGGAAGGGAGAGGGACAGAAAGTCAGAAACATCCGTGAGAGAGAAACATCGATCAGCTGCCTCCCACACGCTCCCCACTGGGGATGTGCCCGCAGCCAAGATACATGCCCTTGACCGGAATCGAACCCGGGACCTTTCAGTCCGCAGGCCGACGCTCTGTCCACTGAGCCGCCCCGGTTTCAGCTCCCTGATGCTCTTTGTAAACACTTCGTAACAGGTGGAGCTCCTGCTCACACGGCCCGGTGCGGCCCCGGCTCACCTCTCGGCCTGGGGTGGACGGTGCTCCTGCAGGATGGACCTCCCCGTCAGCCTCCTCCCAGCCAGACAACCTTTTGGATGTCCTTCTGGACGAAACCAGGGCTTCGAGGGCTGAGCCCCCTCCACGAGTTACCCCAACAGTAATGAACAAGTGACAGTACAAGAATGAACTGTTACAAATACAGTTGTCGGCCTACGGTCGTCCTGGCCTTCCAGTGTGATTTGCACTAAAAGCTAAATTACATCCTGGACCCGAATTGAAGCGACAGGCTGGGGCGTGTCACCTGGAGGCTGGGGGGGGGGGGGATGTCACCTGGAGTCGGGGGGGGGGAGTATCACCTGGAGGCTGGGGGGGGTGTCACCTGGAGGCTGGGGGGGGTGTCACCTGGAGTCGGGGGGGTGTCACCTGGAGGCTGGGGGGGGTGTCACCTGGAGGCGGGGGGGTGTCACCTGGAGGCGGGGGGGTGTGTCACCTGGAGTCGGGGGAATGTCACCTGGAGGCTGGGGGGGGGTGTCACCTGGAGGCGGGGGGGGGGTGTCACCTGGAGGCTGGGGGGGGTGTCACCTGGAGTCGGGGGGTGTCACCTGGAGGCGGGGGTGTCACCTGGAGGCGGGGGGGGTGTCACCTGGAGGCTGGGGGGGGGTGTCACCTGGAGGCTGGGGGGGGTGTCACCTGGAGGCGGGGGTGTCACCTGGAGGCGGGGGGGTGTCACCTGGAGGCTGGGGGGGGTGTCACCTGGAGTCGGGGAGTGTCACCTGGAGGCTGGGGGGGGGTGTCACCTGGAGTGGGGGGGTGTCACCTGGAGGCGGGGGGGTGTCACCTGGAGGCTGGGGGGGAGTGTCACCTGGAGGCTGGGGGGGGGTGTCACCTGGAGGCTGGGGGGGGTGTCACCTGGAGGCGGGGGGGTGTCACCTGGAGGCGGGGGGGGTGTCACCTGGAGGCGGGGGGGTGTCACCTGGAGGCGGGGGGGTGTCACCTGGAGGCGGGGGAGTGTCACCTGGAGGCGGGGGGGTGTCACCTGGAGTCGGGGGGTGTCACCTGGAGGCGGGGGAGTGTCACCTGGAGGCTGGGGGGGGTGTCACCTGGAGGCTGGGGGGGGTGTCACCTGGAGGCGGGGGATGCCATGGGCATTGGCAGCCCGGTGCTGAGTCCGGGATAGAAAACTTTCCGTTAAGATGTTTGCTCGCGCCCACGTGACCGCACAGCTGCAGGGCGGCTATTTTGGGGTGTGTTTCCACCGCAGCCTCATCAGACGCGGGTGCCAAACAGTGGCAGAGAGATCCTGGCAAACGGCGGATATTTTTAAAGCTGGCCCGTGTGCGAGGAAAGGTGTGTTTGGGGGACGGCAGCTCTGCAGAATGAGCGAGCTGCTCAGATCATAAATAGCCAGGCCTCTGGCTCCCCAAGTCAACCTCCTGTCACTTTGCTCGTGGCCCCGGGTCCGAGGCAGGTGGCCGGCCAGCGGGAGGACCGGGGGGGGGGGGTGCTGGAGCACAGGGGGCAGCTCACCTGTGCTCCGGCCCGAGGGAGGGGGGGGGGGGGGAGGGAGGGAGGGAGGAGGGAGGGAGAGCCTGGGCCCACCCAGACAGGGAGCCGGGCAGGTCAGCGCCGGGCAGTGGCTGGAGGGGGCGTGTTTGAGGGCAGGCCCTCGAAGGGCAGTAACGATGGGAACAAAAGTTCCAGGTCCGTCCTGGGCGGCTCCGTGTCCCCTGGGTGTCCAGCTGAGCGGCTGGCCAGGCCCCTTCAGGATCCGAGGGCACCACGGCCTTGGGGACAGCGCCACCTGCCGGCCACGGCAGGAACTTCCTCTAAAGTCCGCTGCAACCTGCTCACAGGATTGGGGAGGCCCCAGGCGGGCCTGTGCTTTGCTCAGGAGGGTGAGGGCGTGGCTGCCCCGGCCGTCCCCGTCCCCCTCTCTGTCCCCATCCCCGTCCCCGTCCCCGTCAGGCCGGTCACAGCCCAGGTCACAGCAGGGCAGTTGCAGCTCCGGGTGGTGGACTTAGGGGGCCCCAGGCCCCGAGCAGGAACCAGCACCCACTCTCCCCGGGCCGAGGCAGGAGGGGGCGCTGTTCCCGCCTCTCGGGTGAGGGCGCTGAGGCAGAGCGACCGTGTCATGTGCGGGGTCACACTGTCGTCCGTCATGTGGGTGGCCGTAGGGATGAATTTTACTCCCGGTAAAAGTGCCTCAGCTTCATCCTTAAAGCCACATGTACGTCACAGTTGTACCGGCCGTGTGCATCTCTCTTCGGCCGGGAGCCTTTGGGGGGGGGGGGGGGGGGGAGGAGGAAGCTTTAGCCCCGACCAGTTTGGCTCATGGATAGAGCGTCAGCCTGCAGACTGAAGGGACCCGGGTTCGATTCCGGTCAAGGGCATGGACCTTGGCTGCAGGCACATCCCCAGTGGGGGTGTGTGTGTGTGTGTGCTGGAGGCAGCTGATCGATGTTTCTAACTCTCTATCCTTCTCCCTTTCTCTCCGTAAAAAAAAAAAATCAATAACATAGATATCTTTTAAGAAAAGAAGTCAACTTTGTTCAGCGCAAAAGAGCTCAAAGGTGACGGACGGCACAGCACTGCCGTGAGCGGCCGGGGCCTGGCCCTCTCCCGCACGGCCCGCTCCGCTGTTCCCTGAGACCTCTCCTGACTCCCGCCTCCCCTCCTGCGTCTCCCGGTGTCACCCCGCCGGGGACTCGCCAGGGCGGGGCGGGGCGGGGCAGCTGCGCTCAGGCCAGCGGAGCCGAGCCCGCAGCTCCGAGCAGGTGCCTGAGCCTCTGTGCAGGTCCGAAGGCCTCTTTCTGAGAACGAGTCGGCCGTGAGCGAGCTTCGCTGTGCGTCTCGGAACCCCGGGGCGTGGAGCCAGTGGGCACACGGTTGAGAATCAGATACTGTTCGCTCCCGCCGTGCCGACGTCACAAGGTCCTGCCGGGAAACGTGTGGAACTCGTTCGTGGTGGTTGGTCCTGCAGGACACCGTGGCCTTGAACTTGTGTTTTACAGATCGGGCTCCTCAGGACCCGCCGAAGAGAAGAAGAGGGAGGAGGCATAAACAGAAGAAGGAGACCCGTCGCCCCGGCAGGGTCCCCGGGGCAGAGGCAGAGCCGGAGCCGGAGGAGGGACTGCGGCCCCCGCAGGCAGGCGGCCCCGCCATCAGCAAGAACAAGAAGAGGAAACTGAAGAAGAAGCAGCAAGTGAGACGGAAGCGAGCGGCCGGCCTGCCGGGCAGAGCCGCCGGCGTCAGCTTCCTGTACGCGCCCGACGGGGGCAGCTCGGACCCGGGGGACTCCAGCGAGGGGCCCGGCGGGGCCGGCTCTGACGCCGGGGACGAGGCGGGCCGGGAAGACGGCGGCGGCGCGGACGCCGAGCGGGACCGGGGCGAAGGCTCCGAGGACCGGGCCCAGGGCGTCCTCCAGTTCTTGAGGTCCACACAGGAGATGTATTTTTACGACGGTGCGTGTTTTCCCGTCTTCCTTCTGAAGAGTGGCATCCGCTCATTTGGAGAAGTGATCAAACACAGCATAGCATTTAAATGCTTAAAATACAAAATAACCGATATCCAAAACAGCCAATAGTGTTGAGGCAGAAGTGAGAATATTGAAGTTCTTCTCTCCCCGGGGACCCGACAGCACTTAGCTCAGCACACGGCGGGGGCGTAGCCGCAGCCCGGCTCCCAGCACCGGCTCCCGGCACCGGCTCCCAGCTCGAGGTACGGGCTTCGGGCCCGTGCCCCAAGGTCTGTGTTGGATATGTTGGAATCGGGTCTATTTCAAAAAAAAAAAAAAGTGCAGTATGTCCGACGTTATCAGGCAAGGGATTTTTTTTTTAAAATATATTTTATTGATTCTTTACAGAGCGGAAGGGAGAGGGATAGAAAGTCAGAAACATCGATGAGAGAGAAACATCGATCAGCCGCCTCCTGCACGCCCCCCACTGGGGACGTGCCCGCAGCCAAGGTACATGCCCTTGACCGGAATCGAACCCGGGACCCCCCAGTCCGCAGTCCGACGCTCCATCCACTGAGCCAAACCGGTCTCGGCAGGCAAGGGATGTTAGTTAACATAGCTACAGTCATCCTGCTCAGAAACGGGAAATTGGAGAATGTCACCAGTTAATTTGAATCTATTCAGACAGCGGTGGGCAAACTGAGGCTCGCAAGCTACATGCGGCTCTCTGGCCCCGTGAGAGTGGCTCGGCGTTAGAACCGCTTCTTCCAGACAGACCGGCCCGGGCCCAACCCCGATGTCTGCGTGGGCCACAGAGTCCCAGTCGCACTGCACGTGTGCCCCACATGGTGTTTGGCGGGAGAGCCACACTCGGGGGGCCAAAGAGCCGCCTGTGGCTCAGAAGCCGGGGTTTGCCGACCGCTGTATTAAGATAATGAAATGGAAATCCTACATCTGAAAAATGCAATAAATTAAAAACTCAAACACGAGTTTAGACAGCAGGTCAGATTCAGCATGAAAGACGGCAGCTGGCAGGCCGGCCCCGGCAGAGTGAGGGGGGGGGTGAGAGTGGGGAGCGGTGCGGCGTGGGGGTCCCGGCAGGGGTGGGGGTCGGGACAGGGTGTAAGGGGATGACACTCGGCAGTGTTCAGAGTCCCCGGAGGCCAGAGAGCCGCCGCAGGACCCACACGGAGCCGCCCGCAGCCCCGGTGGGTGGGGGACGGGGCGGGAGAGGACACGCCGTCCCCTGGGGCGGCCGAGGGGCCGGTCCAGGTGTCCTTGCTGCTGCCGGAGGCCTGACCGTCTGCGGAGCCGGTGTCCCGTCCCAGGTCCCCCGCGGAGCAGCACCCGGTTCCCAGGAGCAGCCGGGGTGCGCGCTCCCCGCCGTCTCTGCCCCGCGGGGGCCGCTCCCTCAGTCGCCCTTGGGCCTGCCTTCCCGTAGGTGTCTCCAGGGGCTCGGACCCCGGCTTCCTGGCCGCCTCGGAGGCGCTGTTGGGGGGCCTGGCCGCCGGCAGCGTGTCCCCCTCCGACCTGGGGGCCCTGGGCCACATGAAGGCACTGCTGCTGCTGCAGGATCCGGGGCCGCTGCGGCGCGCCCTGCAGGTGTTCGAGGAGCACTGCGCCCTGCCGCCAGGTAAGAGTCACCCGACAGGGTCACCCCGCTGCGCCCTGCCCCGGCACGCCCACAGGGTCACCCCACAAGGTCAGGAGTGGGCGGTGCGGTGTCTGCCCCTCCAGACCGGAGCTGCGGCGCCGAGGGCCGGTTCCCCGTTTAAATGGAGGGGAACGTTTCTTCTCCCTCCCGTCCACTCTGCCCGTGGGCGCACGAGGGTGTGGGGGGTGGTCTGGGTGGCAGGCAGGGTTCCCCGGCCGTGGGCTCCAGAGGCGGTCCCCACCATGCAGGGCGGTCAGGCCGCAGGTTCCGGAGGGGAGAGTGGGGTCGGCAGGTGGAGTGACCAAGCCAGGGACAGAGCAGCTCAGAGGCAGGGGTTGGATTGGGAGGCCACTGGGTGGGTCCAGAGAAGGGGGGATCCGCCGTGAGAGGGTGGGCGGGAGAGGAGGGGAGGAGCCAGAGGCTGTACCCTGAACAGGAGAAGTCACAGCTGGGGTGCTGAGGAGCGGGGCGAGGGCGAGGTAGGGTGAGGCGGGGCGGGCTCCCCATCCTGTGCCGCCTTTGGAGCCGCCACAGGGCCCGCCCCGCCCCAGCGGGTGACAGCCCCCCGGGGGCCAGTCCTCGCCAGTGAGGACACGGCTAGAGGAGACCTGGGCAGGTCCCCCCCCCCCCCCTTCCCTGGGGCGCAGGCTGTGCTGGGCCGGCCCCGCCCAGAGCTCATCCCACCACACACGCTTCTTCATTGTTGTTGTTGACCTCAGAGAGGAAGGGATCGAGGACATTAGAAACATCAGGGAGAGTCACTGCTGGTGCCTCCCGCCCGCCCCCCTGCCGGGGACCAAGCTCACACCCGAGTGGCCGGCTCCCCGAATCCTGACACCAAAGCCACTCTCCGGGTGTTGGCGTGGCCCCCCTGGCCCACGGGCCGCTGCCCACGGGGCCCGGGGTCCAGCTCCTGCGTGTGGTTCTGTTTGTTCTCTCCCCCTGGGGCCCGGGGTCCAGCTTCCTGGTTCTGGTTTGTTCTCTCCCCCTGGGGCCCGGGGTCCAGCTTCCTGGTTCTGGTTTGTTCTCTCCCCCTGGGGCCCGGGGTCCAGCTTTCTGGTTCTGTTTGTTCTCTCCCCCTGGGGCCCGGGGTCCAGCTTCCTGGTTCTGGTTTGTTCTCTCCCCCTGGGGCCCGGGGTCCAGCTTCCTGGTTCTGGTTTGTTCTCTCCCCCTGGGGCCCGGGGTCCAGCTTCCTGGTTCTGGTTTGTTCTCTCCCCCTGGGGCCCGGGGTCCAGCTTCCTGGTTCTGGTTTGTTCTCTCCCCCTGGGGCCCGGGGTCCAGCTTCCTGGTTCTGGTTTGTTCTCTCCCCCTGGGGCCCGGGGTCCAGCTTCCTGGTTCTGGTTTGTTCTCTCCCCCTGGGGCCCGGGGTTCAGCTTCCTGGTTCTGGTTTGTTCTCTCCCCCTGGGGCCCGGGGTCCAGCTTCCTGGTTCTGGTTTGTTCTCTCCCCCTGGGGCCCGGGGTCCAGCTTTCTGGTTCTGTTTGTTCTCTCCCCCTGGGGCCCGGGGTCCAGTTCCTGGTTCTGGTTTGTTCTCTCCCCCTGGGGCCCGGGGTCCAGCTTTCTGGTTCTGTTTGTTCTCTCCCCCTGGGGCCCGGGGTCCAGCTTCCTGGTTCTGGTTTGTTCTCTCCCCCTGGGGCCCGGGGTCCAGCTTTCTGGTTCTGTTTGTTCTCTCCCCCTGGGGCCCGGGGTCCAGCTTCCTGGTTCTGGTTTGTTCTCTCCCCCTGGGGCCCGGGGTCCAGCTTCCTGGTTCTGGTTTGTTCTCTCCCCCTGGGGCCCGGGGTCCAGCTTCCTGGTTCTGGTTTGTTCTCCGCAGACCAGGCCCGCGTGGTCTCCGCCCTCTTCGGCTACTGGCTCACCCACATCCTTCCCCAGAAGCCGGGAGACATGGCCGGAGCGCCCGGGAAGAGCTGACAAGCAGGACTGAGCCGGCACCAGGCGGCTGAGCTCACCCCCGACACCGAGCCCTCAGGGCCCAGTCCCCGGAGGACGGACCTGCCAGAAACTTGTCCTCGTCCCGTGTCCGCCGGCCCCTGAGGCTCCCCGCAGGCAGACGTCGCCCGTGTCACCGCCCCCCGCCATCAGCCGTGTTCATGCCTGTGAAATGGGAGCCGTGTGTGACGCTGTCTGTTTCTATAAAGTTTTCAATCGCCTTGTCCCCGAAAGTCTCTGTGCTGGTTGCTAACGCGCTGTGGTTCGGGGAGTGCGACTCTCATTGTCTTCTCTCTCCTCTCGCACCCGGATTCGGTGTCCAGCAGCCCTGCGGCTGGCGGTGCTTCGAGGCCTGAGGCCCGTCCCCCCCCCGCCCCCCCCCCCGCCCCCCCCCCCCGTGGTGCGGCACTCCGGGGGCGCTGGCTCCATCCCCGGAAACGCTGGGAGCACTGCGCTTGCCACCGGGGACGCGCCCCAGCGGGGCTGGGTCACCCCGTGGCGGTCAGCGGTCGGGACACGGCGGTGACCGGACACCACCTTCCCCGCGTCCGCGTCTGGCCCCCCGGAGCCCCCACTTCACATCAGGGACCAGCGTCCCTCTTCCTCCGCGGAAAGAGCCGTGTCTCGGCCCCGACGGCGGACAGCTCGGCTGTGGGCCCCCCGACCGCCGTGTCTCCCGTGTCTCCTCCGCTTCGCTCCGCGCTGGGCCGGCCGTTCCCGCCTCTGGGCTCCGGACCGCTCTTCCTGAGATCCGGCGTCACTTTTAATGTCCGTGCTTTCCACAGCGTCCTCGGGGCGTGGCCGCCGTTAAAGGCCACGGATAGGCAGGGCTCAGGGTTCCGTGAGGTGGGCAGCGAGGGACACCGTGAAGCCGGCAGTCGGTGAGCAAACACGGTCCGCCCTGCGCTCCCCTCCCTGCGGCCTGGGACAGGGCCGAGGGCGGTCCGCTGGCCCCCGGAGCCCCGAGGGAGGCCTGTCCCAGGCACTGGGCCTCCGGCTGCACCTGCCTCTCCAGTGGCGTTTCCTGCGGGCGAGGGGGACCCGCAGGACTGGGACTCGGGTGTCTCCCCACAGCTACGACCCGGCACTGAGCAGAGACCCCGGCGCTGGGGGGGTGGGGTGCAGGCTGCCTTCCACGCCGGACGGTGAGAGGCCTAGCCCGAGCCTCAGCCACAGGCCTCTCCAGTTGGGCTCCCCTGAGGTGTCCCCACGGCCAGTGACTGCTGGGGTGGGAACCCGAGGGGAGCGCTCTCCTGGTGGAATGTTACATTACATTAAAAAACATTGTTACATTCCATTCCGGTATTGTTACGTTACATTAAACAACATTGTTACATTCCATTCCGGTATTGTAACATTACATTAAAAACATTGTTACATTCCATTCCGGTATTGTTACGTTACATTAAACAACATTGTTACATTCCATTCCGGTATTGTAACATTACATTAAAAACATTGTTACATTCCATTCCGGTATTGTTACGTTACATTAAAAAACATTGTTACATTCCATTCCGGTTTTGTTACATTACATTAAAAAACATTGTTACATTCCATTCCGGTTTTGTTACATTACATTAAAAAACATTGTTACATTCCATTGTTCCATTCCATCCCGGCCTTCTAGGTGAGGTCTGGACAGAACAGAGGGGCTTTTAGGGGGTGCCTCGGCACAGCCCTTCGCCTCCCCATGGACAGCTGTGGAAGAGCCGCTGGGCCTCCATTTCCTCCGGGATGCTCCTGACGGGGATTTCCTTCTCTTTTTTAATTTTGAAAACATTGCCCTCTCGATGCTTTATACTGAACCACTGAAGGGCTCAGAAACAGCTGACGGTTTTCATAAAGGCGGCTCCTGTGGCATTATTCACAGACGGGTTTCCAGCCCCGGGAGCCCCTGAGGTCGCCGTGGGCAGCTTCCCAGCAGCCGAGGACAAGGTTGGGGGGGGGGGTGTCAGCAGGAGCCCACCTGCCTGAGGCCTGGGGCCAGCAGGTCCAGTGCTGACTGGCCGGTGGCCCTCCAGGGGCAAGAGAGCCGAGTGTGACCAAAACCAAGATCCCCAAATCTGTCCCTGTCTTCGCACTTTCCACAGCCCCTGGGAAAGGCTTTCGCGCATTCATTCATTCCGGGAGGGAGAGGGCGGGCTTAGACAGGACCCCTGCGGTGCAGAGACAGTGGGGCGGGTGGGGGGAGGGAAGTGGGGGGGGGACCCCTTCCTGCGGCCCTGGGCAGGCGGGCTTCTGTCGGAACAAAAGGAGGGCTCTCTGAGGCAGAGGTTTCCGCAGTAACTGCACTTCTCCCAGCCGGAGCCTGCCTCCCCGCCCCAGACAGACCTCCCCTCCCTGAGGAAGGAAGGAAAGGCTTCGAGGGGCCGGCACAATGGGCTGGGGCGGCCGGACTTCCACGGAGTTCAGAAGCCGGGCAGCTCGGCCACTGCCAATGGATGGGTGGGGCGGGGGGGGGGGGCCTGGTGCGGGGCGTGGCTGCTGCCGGGGTTCTCGGGGTTCCTCGTGTCTGCTGCTGGGGTTCTCGGGCCCGTGCCCCCCGCCCGCCCCGACGGCTGAGCTGGGGGGGGTGCGTCCTCCGCCCGCTCCTCTCCCTGGCGTCCGATGGCTGGTTTGGAAGCGACGCGATCCCTGGCCGGTGACGGACTCGAGTGTCAGCGAACGAGGCCCCCGAGGTGCCCGGCGGTCGGCCGCGCTCCGCTCCCCGCGGGCGGTCGAGGTGGCACCCGGGGAACCCGGATGCGTCCTGTCGCCCCGCTCACATACGCTCATTAACCAGCGAACGCACTGGGTCAGTCACGCTCCCCTCGGTTCCGGAAACAGGGCCTCCGATCGCTCCCCCAGAGCGCCAGCCCCAGCCCGGGCACCGTCCAGGAATACGCTCCGAGACGCTGCAGGCGGGCCATCGGGCGCTTTCTAAGTGAATGTGTTTTCACTGATGTCAGAGAGGAAGGGAGGGAGAGAGAGAAACATGGGTGATGAGAGAGAATCGTGGGTTGGCTGCCTCCCGCACACCCCCCACTGGGGATCGAGCCCACAACCCAGGCCTGTGCCCCGACCGGGGATTGAACTGTGACCTCCTGGTCCTAGGTCGGCGCTCACCACTGGGCCACGCCAGCCAGCGAGCCAGTTCTGGGCGTTTTACTCTGTTACTCGGGGCCCAGGGCGCGCATTCATGCACCGTGAAAGGAACTGTGGGCCGCGGGGCTGCGGCGGGCACCGGGGCGGGTCTTGGCCCATCCTCCTGCTCGCAGCCCACTGGTGCTGCAGAGCAGTTGGGGCCGGTGCCCGCAGGGGGTGCGAGCGCTGGCAGCAGTGAGAGCTGGCGTGCGGGAGCAACGAATCTTCAGTAACCGCTAGGGCAGTGGTCGGCGAACCCGTTAGCCCACAGAGCCGAATGCCAACAGGACAACGCACTGAAATTGGAATTTCTCTGGAGAGCCACATTTTCTAAACTCAAACCTCTTCTGACGCCGCTTCTTCAACATAGACTCGCCCAGGCCGGGGTGTTTTGTGGAAGAGCCGCACAAGGGGCCAAAGAGCCGCATGTGGCTCGCAAGCCGTGGTTTGCTGACCACTGCACTAGAGGCTTGCCCTGATGACAGCGACTGGCACCCCCCCCACCTTGGTCTGGCAACCCCGCTCGCCTGCTCCACCATCCCGCCACGACCGGTCCCCGCCATGCTCCACACACGCCCTCTGGTGGTCAGCGCACGTCACAGCGACTGTTGTTCAGTCCCACTACTCAATCTATTTGTACATTAGCCTTTTATTATATGGGATGGTGCTCCTCTCAGTCCGGGGGACCGCCCCCCTTTTGCAGGGATGAACGGTAAGGCACCGACCTTCGGTCTGGGACAAGGAGGATGGACGAATGAATGGCCATGGCGGGACCACCAGTCCCGGAAGAGGGAATGTCCTGGTGGACACCAGGGAGGGGGTGGGGGAGCAGGGGGCTTGCCCAGTTTCGGGACGTGAGGGGTGAATGCCGCCCTCACGAGGGAGCAGGACTGTGTGGGCACCTCGGCCCAAGACCAAGGCCTCACTCAGAGGGACCTGTGCGGGCTGCAGGGGCTCCCCCATCTCCGGGGTGGGGTGGTGGGTCGGGGAGCGCTGGGGAGAAGGGTTAAGGCCCAGGAGCAGAGGGGCCTGGGTGGAAACTCTAACAGGAAGCCTGTGGGATCAGAGGCTGCTGGCCAAGCTGACCTCCCGGGTTTCTTGCTGGAGGCAGCCCAGGTGAGGCTCACGGGGCAGGTGCACAGCAGGCGGGGCGGCCTCGGGGTCCCTGCAGCCCCGGCCAGACGGGAGCAGAGACAGGCAGACCCGGGGGGCTCAGCTGTCTGTCTTCACACAGGACAGGGCCTCGCCTTACCCGGGAGTGAGGGCTGAGCAGGAGCACAGCTCCAGGTGGTGGTGCCTCTGGGAGACCTGCAGGGAGCCTCCTGCTTGGAGGTCAGCGTGGAAACCGAGGCGCAGAGTGGGTCAGCCACGCTCCAGAGCCTCCCAGCATGCTCTGCGGAGGCAGCCTCCCCCTCTGCCCGCCCGCCTGGACCCTGGCAGGGTCCCCTTCCCGGATGACAGGGGAGCAGGCCGGAGTCACAGGTGGCACGTCGGAGGCCCAGGGACGTTTTAATTTGAAAGACGGGAAGCTAAAGAGCCAGAAAACACATTCCACGCCGTCATACGTGTGCCTGCGGGTCTCATTGTCAGCGCACGTCCTGTTTCATGTCGGGAACGGGAGCCTTACTCGCTCACCGTTGTTACGTGCAGATTTGGGTACAGTCAGGGGGGTTCCGTCAGTGGCTTTAACATGAAAATAAGGGAAATAAGTCTGGCTGGTGGCTCGGCTGGTTGGAAGGCGGTCCCACACACCCAAAGGTGGCAGGTTCAGTCCCTGGGGGGCATGGATGGAGGCAACCAATCAATGTTTCTCTCTCTCTCTCTCTCTCTCTCTCTCTCTCTCTCTCTCTCTCTTTCTCTCTCTCTCTCTCTCTCTCTCTCTCTCTCTCTCTCTCTCCAGTAAAAACATATCCTTGGGTGGGGAATAAAAACCTAACAACTCAATAAGAACAAATCAATCTCATTTCACTTATGTCTGTTGCAAATTCCCTCTCTATTGCAATGAGCAAGTTGCTCATATTTTACAGAGGAGCAAACGTCTTCAACATTCAAGACAGCACGTGCTTTTTGAACACCTGGCCTTCGTAATGCGTGCTAGAGATATCAAAGGCTCATCCTATTGTATGTAATAGATAGACCTGTATGTAGTAATTCACGTACACAACCCCATAAACAAACATGGAATTTCCCTCCAAGCGCCCTTCCCACAGGCAAGCGGCATTACAATGTGTGTGCAAATCCTTCCAGGGGTGTTTTTTCTAAGTACAGCTAACATGGCAATCCAGGTCGATGCGCTCCAAATTCTGTTCTTTCCAGTAAATAAAATATATAGATAGATATATATATTATACACAATACTAGTAAATGTATTATATATAATACTAGTAAATGTCTGATAGGTAATAAATATATATAATATATATAATACTAGTAAATGTATTATATATATAATACTAGTAAATGTCTGATATGTAATAAATATACATATAATATATATAATACTAGTAAATGTATTATATATATAATACTAGTAAATGTCTGATATGTAATAAATATATATAATATACATAATACTAGTAAATGTATTATATATATAATACTAGTAAATATCTGATATGTAATAAACAATAAATACTAGCTGTAGTTTTCAGTTTTATTTCTAGTGATTATTGGTTGATGACTTAGTGATTAACATTACTTCACCACTATTTTGTTATCAGCACTACACTAAGTATGGAATGTGTAGCGGGTTTGAAGGGCACGGAATGTTATTTTGCTATTCGCTCACTGTTAAGGGTGGTGCAGAGAAAGGGAGGGGAGGATATTAGGTGTAAATTTTAGTATATCAGGATATGAACCTTGATCTTCAAGGACATAGGGATCTTCACGTTCACGGGTTACCTCAGTCCTGCCCATTAATAATGAGCGTCCCCTGGACATGGGTACAGACGAGGGCAGGGGCGGGCGTGTGGCAGCTGCTGCGTGGGCTGTCACGCGGTGAGGCAGCCGCCAGCACCTGTCCGGCACGTCTGTCCACATGGCTCACGGTGTGTGGGCTGTGTCCCAGACAGGAGGCCCGGCCCTCACACCCTGTTCCCGAGCCGGGTCAGCCTCCGCTCCCCACACCCCCCACGTCTGGGACAAGGAACCTGCTACTCACTGTGTCCCAAGGCTGTTCATTGGGTCCTCCGGAAAGTTCCAGAAGGTTCTGTGTGGCACCCAGACTGTACTTGCCTTTAAGACGAACTACGCCAGAGTAAAGCCTCCCTGTCCAAATGGCACTGGCTCCCATCACGAACGGCACAGCTGGTTGTTGTTTAAAAAGCTAGTTGCCAGCGCAGCCAGGGTGGCTCAGTGGTTGAGCACCGTCCCGAGCACCGAGAGGTCACTGGTTGGCTCCCGGTCAGGGCACAGGCCCAGGTTTCTGGTTCGATCCCCAGTAGGGGGCGTGCAGGAGGCAGCAGGTCAACGATTCTCTCCCGTCATTGGTGTTTCTTCTTCCTCTCCCTCTAAAATCGATGAACACCGTTTTTTCAAAAATTCGTGTTCCTGTACCAGTGAGTTTTCAGGGGCTCTATTAGCCGGTGAGGGCAAATCGGGCTAAAATTCGTAGCTTCTTCCTACAAAGGTTCAGTAAGCAGTAGGTCCTGCAGCCACATCCGGAAACCAACTCTGTGATGAGTGAGGGCTGTGGCTTCTCCTTCCAACTTCAACAAGCATCACTTCGTTTTACAAAATCCACAAGTGAGTGAACAATGGCCAAACTTCTGGAAATCATGCCTGAAGACCCACCCCCACACCCCACAGAACTAATGCAAAATGTGGTTTAAAGTTTAGCTTTTTGACGGAGCAAGCCTGGCTTTCTTCCTCCAGAGTGTCCCGGATTTGCAGGTTACGATTTAATTTACGATAGAAATTTTATTTTATTTATTTATTTTTAAAATATATTTTATTGATTTTTTTACAGAGAGGAAGGGAGAGGGATGAGAGAGAAACATCCATCAGCGGCCTCCTGCACACCCCCCACTGGGGATGTGCCCGCAGCCAAGGTACATGCCCCTGATGGGAATCGAACCTGGGACCTTTCCGTCTGCAGGCCGACGCTCTATCCACGGAGCCAAACCGGCTAGGGCACAATAGAGAATTTAAAAGCACAGACAGGCGGCTGTGCCCCGCGGAAGGGAAGCCAGGGGCCTGGGCTGCAGTGTCCCCTTCTCTTTTCCAAACTGTTGGCTGTGCACGCGAGGCTGCGCGATCCTACCTGGCTGTGTTCTGTAACCTCTCTCACGGGTCTTCGCCGCATCTGTGTTGTGCAGCAGAGCGTCTGTTGGACAGCGGACCCTCACGAAGCCCATCGTGTGTGGGTAGCGTGTACGGCGACCACTGCCCGTTTGTGTGTCCAGTCCATGAGCCTCTGCAGGCCGGAAGCTGGGCTGGTCTGCCCTGGTTGGAAAGGGTGCGTCTGCGCACATTTTTACCATTCTCAGACATCGCCCTGGAGCGGGCCTTCTCACCTTTACTTTCTGCCCCTGGAGCGTTTTCCCGAGGTGTGTTCTGGGGCTTTTGAGAGTTTGTCATATTTGCGCCAAGGGCGGTGAGGAGCTGTTTGGGGTCCGGGGTGATTATCTCAGGATCCTCGTGATCGCGGAGAATGTATGATGCCTGGCTGTCCACGTGGCCGCTGGGGAAAGCGCGGCTAATCCCACCAGCTCCCCTGCCGGCCCGTGCCTGTCACCGCTGGTCTGAGCTGGCTCCTGCAGGCCTCGCCCTCCTGCAGACAAACTCGGAGCCTCTTTTCAGCTTAAAAGTTTCACTGCTGATCACTTGGGAGTAAAACCCGAAAGCTACCTTTGATTTTTTCAATTTTCATATGTGGACGGAAGGAGCCACAGGCTGACCCGACCAGCTCAGGGGAGGCCCGAGTGGCACAGTCTTGCAAACTCAGAGACCTACAATAACCACAAAAGATGGCCTGGAAATTAAATATTTAACTACAAACAGGTTATGGTGGGCAGTCCTGTCCCAGGCCAGTATTTTCCCTGACAAAGATCAGCTTAGATCATTACTGAGCTATTTGCCTTTTTGCCTCTTAAGATAACGTATCTGTGAGATGTCTGGGTAACTTGTAACTTCCTTTTTCCGCTGGACCCCTCAGGCCTCAATGAATGCCAAGGGACATTCCCTCATTGTTGCTGTTATTGTTATCGAGTTAATTGCCAACTGTTAATTATGTTAAAGTATCCGGTATCCATCTCAGTAAAAGAAGCACACGTCCATCATTTCACCTTTCACCCCATCCCAGGGGTTTCCCCGCTTTGCTTTATCCCACCTCCCTCATCCATCACCAATGAATGTCATGTAACCCACCTCTGTCCCTCTCCTTTGGTTTTGATGTGTAAATACAGATGTCACCCTCCTTTCTCCGGAGCATTCTCTCAATTCACTGAGGTTCTGCTTCCCTGCATACGTCCACAGTTTGGCTCAAATAAACTCACAAAATTCTTTACAGGTTTCAATTTTTTTTTATTAACATATAGTAGTAGTGAAATTATAATTCTTAAGAAAAATGTGCACAGAGTTAGTTGTACAGTGCTGGAATCTTTTTTATAAATGACTCCAGTACACATGAATATAGAGTTAGTGTGAAAATGTAAGCAATACTCAAGTATGTCGGGTAAAAAGCCTCTCTGTAGAAGTTAGCTTGGCGGGAGGGTATGCATATTAAAATTTGCTAGATACTCAGAAATGGACCCAATTTGCCTCCAGCAGTCTCTCTTTTTCTTTACCATTTTTTATTGTTGTGATTTTTTGAGGGGGGAAGGAAGGGAGAAGAAGAGAGGTATCGATGTGAGAGCAAAACATCCATCAGCTGCCTCCCGGAGAGAAGCCTGTAACCCATGCCCGTGCACTGGCCTGGAATCACACGGGCAGCCATCCACAGGGTGACCCCACCAGCTGAGCCGCCCCGCCAGGCTCCAGTCCCCACACTGGACACACCTCTAGACTGGGTGCATCTTTACCACTTGGGCAGGTGGGGGAGAGGCATTTCGTGTTAATTTGCATTTCTCTGATTATAATGGAGGTGAATGAATGTCCTTTTGTGTGTTATTGTTCAGCTCTTTCCTGAGACAGGAAATAAGTCATTTTGTGCTTTAAGGGGGCTCAGAGGTGTGTTTCCTGTTCAGAGGCGTGGTGAGAAGGAAGAGGACCTGCTGCTGCAGGTGGGGGGCAGGCCGGGGCCCCCCAGGTCACTGACAGGACACTGCTGCAGGTGGAGTGCAGGCTGGGGGGACGCTCCAGCGCAGGAGGGGGTTAGGGGCGCAGGTGGGGCACATACAAATGCCCCTCCGCTCCTCTCCCCCCTCCCCAGGTCTGGGCACAAGCACCCGCCCAGGAGGGCCGAGCCTGGGCCGCAGCGGCTGGTCCCTGGGGCGTACCTGCCGGCCTGACTTTGGGGGCTCACCGCCCCCGCAGGTGCCCATCCCCACGTCCCACCTCCAGACACGGGAAGGCCCCGGGTCAGGTGGGAGGCGCGACGCACGGGGCCCGCATACCCTGCCCCCCGGGTGGCGGACGGCTGCCTGTCGGGGCGCGGGCACCCCGGGACACCTGCGGGGGCCCCCAGGCCCTGCGCGCGGGTGGACCGCGCTCCAAGGACAGGGTCACTGGCCCGCGAGGCTGGGAGCGTTTCAGCGACCGCTTCCCCGGCCCCTGGAGCCCCGGCCCCTGGAGCCCCGGCCCCTGGAGCCCCGGCCCCTGGAGCCCCGGCCCCTGGAGCCCCGGCCCCTGGAGCCCCGGCCCCTGGAGCCCCGGCCCCTGGAGCCCCCGCCCCTGGAGCCCCCGCCCCTGGAGCCCCCGCCCCTGGAGCCCCCGCCCCTGGAGCCCCCGCCCCTGGAGCCCCCGCCCCTGGAGCCCCCGCCCCTGGAGCCCCCGCCCCGAGCCGGCTGAGACCATGCGCACTGGCCCTCCCAGCGGCCGTTGCCATGGAGACTGGAACACGAGGGCCCCGCCCCCACGCGCCAGCGACGGGTGGCCAGGGCCGCGCCCCACGCCGTGGTGAGCGGTCGGCCCGGGAGGGGGCGGGGCCTCGTCCTGGGAGGCCCGGTGGGGCGTGGCCTTGTCCGGGGCGGGGTCTCTGAGTGGAGAAGGGGGCGGGGCCTCGTCCTGGGTGGCCCGGCGGGGCGGGGCCTGGCTGGGGGCGGGATCCCGGAGCGGAGGTGGAGGTGGGGGCGGGGGCGGGGGCGGGGGCGGCCTGGCCCGGGATCTGCCGCGTTGGGTTGGGTCCGGATGGTCCTTGGGGCGCGGGGGCCGGCGCCGGGGGCGGGGACCCCGTCCCGAGTGGAGGTGGGGACCGGAGGTGGTCGGGTGTCCGATGGAGGAGGGGGTGCAGGGCGGGTCCGGGTCCCGGAGGGAGAGGTGGCTCCGCCCGGCCGTCCCCGCCCCCTCGCCCAGTCCGGGCCTCGCCGGAGCCGCCGCCCGAGCTGCCCAGCGCCGCGGGCCGGCCGGAGCGGGGCCACATCACCCTCCGGGACCCGGACCGGACCAGCATGTGGAAGCTGAGCCGCGGCCGGGTGCTGCTGGACGAGCCGCCCGAGGAGGAGGACGGCCTGAGGGGGGAGCCGCCGCCCGACGCCGCCGCCGGGGCCGCGCAGGTGGGGGGCGCGCGGGTGGGGGGCGCGCAGGTGGGGGTTGGGGGCGCAGGTGCGGCGCGCGCAGGTAGGGGGCGCTCCGGCGGGAGTTGGGGCGCAGGTGGGGGGCGCTCAGGCGGAGGTTAGGGGCGCAGGTGGGGGGCGCTCAGGCGGGAGTTGGGGCGCAGGCGGGGGTTGGCGCAGGTGGGGGGCGCTCAGGCGGGAGTTAGGGACGCAGGTGGGGGCCGCGCAGGTGGGGGGCGCTCAGGCGGGAGTTAGGGGCGCAGGTGGGGGGCAGGCAGGTGGGATGCGGGCTGCGTAGACCGTGGCGCGCAGGTGAGGTGGCGCCGGAGGGCGGCACGCGGGAATCAGGTAGCGGTGCGCAGCTGCGGCCTGGCCCCCGCGGCCCGTTAGGATCCCCAGGGGTGCCCCGGGTCGCCGCCACCGTCTGTGTTGAGCACCCACGCGGGGTCGGGGACGCGATACAGGTGACAGGGCACCTGCGGCGCGTGGCCGTGGCCCCCCAGGACCTGAGCAAGCCACCCCCCCCCCAAACGCCGGACGGGACGGGATCGCCGGCACGTCCCGGGCCCCAGGAGCGGTGCCCGCGGGGCGCTCCCCGAGCCCAGCGACGTGCCAAGCGGGTGAAACAAGGGTTTGGGTCAACAGCCGTTTCCTGCCCCGGAACCTCGGAGCGCTCGGGGGGAGGAGGCGGCTGACCTTTCTGCGGAAAACGCCGCACCGGCCCTGCCGGTTCCAGACACGCCAGGAATGCCCAGAATCTGTTCATTACCAGGGTCCCAGGTGGACCTGGGGTGCGGGCCTCCCCCGCCCGCCCCCCCCCTTCTTTTTCCGCTGCGCACTCGCCGTCGGTGGAATCGAGGTCAGAAACGACTCGCTCGCTCCTCCTCCTCCCTCCTCCTCCTCCTCCCCTTGAAGGTGGCCGGAAAGTTACTTTGGGTTCAGTTTGGAAACTGCCTTTCAAGTCGTCTCTGTCTCGGGGCCTGGAGAGGGAGCATGAGGAAGCCGAGCGGGGGGGGGGGGGGGGGGGGGGGGGGGGGGGGCGGGCCCCAGCGCAGGGGGGCCAGGTGACCCTGTGACCTTGGACACGGTTTTCATGTCACCTTTGTTGCCGTCTGTAGGACAATCTGGGGGCCCTGTGCTGAGGGCCTGCAGCTCCCCGGGGAGGGAGGGAATGGGACGCGGAGAGAGGGGGAGCTGGGCGTTTGGGCACATAACGTAGACGGGGAAGTCGGTATTTTCCACTCAGTGTTGCTGGGTGCCTCAAGAATGACATGTTTGGAAACCGCTGTTCAAGCGTCTCTGTCTCAGGACTTGTAAGTAGTCGGGGGACAGTGTCTAAGAATCAGTGACTCTGATGAAGTCTTTACTCACGGTTCCGTCTGAGCTTCTTACAGAAGTTACCTTTGGACGGTGGGGGCCCGAGTTTTTATTTTTCTGACTCTCAGACTCCAAACAGCACCCCTCTCGGGTAGAATGATGAGCGTGTACCTGTGCGGACGGAGAGGAACTGTTGGTTTGAGGCGAGCAGGGTCTCTATTTGGACGAGCTGTGACATTGTAAGTCGGCCCTGCGTCCTGCCTCCGTTTCCCCTGATGAATCCTGCCACCTGTGTTTTTCTCTCGGTTTTATCCTGAACGTTTTTTACAGAAGAAAACGTTGGGAGAATAGGATCTTGAGCAGCCACAGGGATCCAGCCCTGAGTAATACTGTTTTCCTGATTTTCTGGTTTACAAGTGGGTATCTACATCCTTCGGTGAAGAGCGTGTGTTTGTGTGGGTTTTAATGGGTTATTATTTTTATATGCTTTTATTGATTTCAGAGAGGAAGGGAGAGGGGAGACACATCAGTGATGAGAATCATTGATCAGCTGCCTCCCACGCCCCCTACTTGAGACCAAGCTCACAACCTGGGCATGTGCCTGGCTGGGAAGTGAACCCTGACCTCCTGGTTCATAGGTCAAGCTCAACCATTGAGCCACACTGGCGGGGCTTCAGTTGTTTTTAGGCACCCAGCAACATTAAGTGGAAAATACCGACTTCCCCGTCGACGTTATGTCCCCAAATGCATAACCTCTCAGCATCCCATTCGCGGGGAGCTGTAGGCCCTGGCACGGGGCCCCCAGATTGTTCTACAGACGGTAACAAATGTGACGTGAAATGTGTCCAAGGTCATAGTGCACCTAGCCCGCTGCCCGGCCTCCTCCTATTGCCCTAACTCACGCCCCCTCTCCAGTCCTGGTACCCCATCAATTGCCTGTCTCCATGGTTTCACCTTTTCCAAAATGCCTCCGGTTTGGGGTCTGGCAGAGGGCGGGCTTTCAGACTGGCTGCTGTCACTCAGTCACAGGCACTGAGTTCCTGCCACGCCTCTTCGGGGTTTGAGAGCTCTCTCCCGTTCAGCTGAGCGGTACCCCATCCCCGGGGGGACCACAGGCTGCCCGTCCCGTGCAGAAGGACATCTCGGTGGCTTTCCCCTTGTCACAGTTTGCGTGAAGCTGCTGGCAGCGCCCGTGTGCAGGCTGTGCGGACCTGAGTTTTTAACTCGAGTGGACACATCCTGAGGAGTGCAGGTGCTGGGTCGTGTGGTGACAGTGGGTTTAGTGTATAGGACACCCCCACACTGTCTTCCTCCGGGGCCAGCAGTGTGTGGGGTTCCTGCTGCCCTGTCCTCCCACTGGGGGCGGGGTCAGTGCTGGTCTGGGGCCTGGGGGCGGGGTCAGCGCTGGCCTGGGGCCTGGGGGCGGGGTCAGCACTGGCCTGTGGCTGAGGGTGGGGTCAGCGCTGGTCTGGGGCCTGGGGGCGGGGTCGGGGTCAGTGCCGGCCTGTGGCCGGGGTTAGGGTCAGTGCTGGCCTGTGGCTGGGGGCGGGGTCAGTGCTGGCCTGTGGCCGGGGGCGGGGTCAGAGCTGGCCTGTGGCCGGGGGCGGGGTCAGAGCTGGCCTGTGGCCGGGGGCGGGGGCGGCGCTGGCCTGTGGTCTCCCACGGTGATTTGGAGCATTTTTTCATGCGCTCCCCTCCTCTCTGGTGGCGTGTCTGTTACTATCAGTGGCCCATTTTTAATAAAATACTGACTTCCGTGGGTTTTTTTTGTTGAGGTTTAAGGGTTCTTTGTGTTTTGAACAACAGTGCTTTATCGGACGTGTCTTTCCCACGTAGTCCCTCCTGGGGCTTGTCTGTTTCATCTCTGGACAGTGTTTTCAGAGCAGAAGTGTCTAATTTTAGTAAAGTGCAGGTTGTGAGTGATTTCCTGCAGGGACTGTGTCTCTGTGCCTGAGAAACTGCCGCCGCCACAGCCATGTGGGTTTTCCTCGTTGTCCTCTAGGACTGAGCCCCCTGGGTGGTTTTTACATTACTTCATTAAGGGTGTCTGTAGTTTAATGTGCTGGAGAAACTTTGCTACAGAAAAACAGATTTATTTTTTTACTCTAAATTTAATTCTTGCCCTAACCAGTTTAGCTCAGTGAGCAGAACGTCGGCCTTTGGACTGAAGGGTCCGGGGCATGGACCTTGGTTGCAGGCACGTTATACGTCCCCAGTTGGGGGTGTGCAGGAGGCAGCTGATCTGTGTCTCTCATCGATGTTTCTAACTCTCTATCCCTCTCCCTTCCTCTCTGTAAAAAATCAATAAAGTATATTAAAGATAAAAATAAATAAATTTAATTCCTTCTGGGGGATTGGTCTTTATCCCAACGCCAGTTTCTGTTAGAATTAAATTCGACAGTTCGTGGCAAGCCCACCGTACAGCTTCTGCCTACGGATTTTTACGTTAAAGCCGGAAGGAGCAGGAATCGGCGTGAGAAGGCTGCCCCGGATGCGTGTTTCTCCGCCCTCGCCTCGCCTGTGGGCCCACGCCGGGCGGCCGGCGGTGCCGGAGCCACTGGGTGCTGTTCCGGAACGGTGTTTGGTGCGCGTGGGGCCTCGCACGGCGATAATCGGCTGGGTTTTAAAAGAAAAAGGAGCTTAGTGTGGGGTTCTAATAAGCCAGAAATGCGAGGCATGTGGAGTCAGGATTTGGATTAAGGAACATTTCATTGTTCCTGAAATAGTTTTCACACGGAAAATGAACTTCTCTGTGCTTCTCCTTGAACTTTTTTTTTAAAGTGCATTTGCCATATATATATATATACATACATACATACATATACATACATATATATATATGTATATATATACATACACACACACACACACACACACACACGCGCGCGTAAGCCATTGCCCGACCCTGAGCACACGTTTCCGGAGGCGGAGCCCCGGACTGCGGTGTGTCCCCGGGTCCCTGGTCGCCGTCTCAGTGGCCCCTGCGGCCGGGCCGACACCGCCCAGCGGCCGCCCGCGCGGACAGCTGGGTCCCCGTGGAATCGTGGGTGTGACGGGACGGGCATCGCCCGCGGGGAGCTTGTCAGGCGTTTACGTCCCGATGGAGACCGAAGCCCTACCGGCCGTGCCGCCCTCCGGGGGTGGCGGATGGCGTGTGCCACAGCCGCGCATCGCCCTGGCCAGTGTGTCCCAGTGAGTAGAGCGCCGGCCTGCAGACCACAGGGTCCCGGGTTCGATTCCGGTCAGGGGCGTGTACCTCGGTTGCAGGCTCGTCCCTGCCCCTGGGCCGGGTGGGGGCGTGTGCAGGAGGCAGCCCGCGGATGTGTGTCTCCCACGTGGATGTTTCTCTCTCCCTCTCTCTTCCACTCTCTCTAAAAGCCAGCGGGAAACTATCCTCCGGCGAGGAGGGAAAGGTAAGAAGAAAGAGTCCCTGGTGTCACTTGCGGGAAGCACAGTTGGGGGTCAGGCGTGGGGGGGGCGTGGACCCCGACGGAGCCAGACCTCCATCCTGCGAGCCTGGCCCTGCGTGCCGGGACGGGCCAGCCTCTCTCGTGGGCCTGGGGGAGGCAGGCGCCAGCAGGGTGCCTGTCGTCTGCGGTGCGGGGCATCGAGCAGTCCTGTCGGGGTCACCGCGTCCTGGGTGCAGGGACAGGGCAGACGGGGGGGGGGGATGTGGAGGGACACGGCTCCCGGCGGGCACGCCTGGCCCGGTCAGCCTCCACTTGCGGCCCTGAGCGTGGCCTTGGCTCCCGGGGCTCGGCCAGGGGGTGACGTGAGGGCTGGTGACGAGGTTCTGAGTGAGCATCGGGACGAGTGGAGCCCAGGACTAGTGGAGCACTTCCTTTAAAATCCGACCGGGATGCTTCCCATTGAGTCATGGAGATACTGGGAGGGAGAGGGGGAGAGGGGGAAGGAGGCGGGGAGGGAGGAGGGGGAGGAAGGAGAGAGGACGTCGTGTGAGAGAGACTCATCTATTGGTTGTCTTCCAACAGCCCCGCCGGGGCTGGGACTCGGGACCGGGACACAGGCTCTGGACCGGGAATCCCACCGGGGCCCTCCGGTCCCATCAGTGAATCCGCCTCGTCACCGATGTCTCTCTCACCGCCTCCTCCTTCCTCTCTGAAATCGATAGAAACGTGTTTCCAAAAAGAAAGAGCCGTGGTTCAGCGTCATCGCTGTGGACGGAGCGCAGCGCTGTGGACGGCCTCTGGTGGGCCGTGCGGAGGCGGTGCCCGGGCCTGGCCACTGGGGGCGCCCGACTGCGATCCCGAGAGCCGCCGCCACGGCCACGGCAGAGCCTCACGGTGACCCGGGACACACACCGGCCTCCGTGATTCTCCGTGGGCTCTGTGATTCCCTGTGATTCTCCGTGGGCGCTGTGATTCCCTGTGATTCTCTGTGGGATCTGTGGTTCTCCGTGGGCTTTGTGATTCCCCGTGATTCTCTGTGGGATCCGTGATTCTCCATGGGATCCGTGATTCCCCGTGATTCTCTGTGGGATCTGTGATTCTCTGTGGTTCTCCGTGGTGCTCTGTGAGCTCTATGATTTTCCGTGGTTCTCTGCGGGCTTTATGATTCTTCCTGATTCTCCGTGAGCTCTGTGATTCTCCATGGGTTTGTGATTCTCCGTGGTTCTCCCTGGGCTCCGTGGTTCTCCCTGGGCTCCGTGGTTCTCCCTGGGCTCCGTGATTCTCCCTGGGCTCCGTGATTCTCCGTGGGCTCCGTGTTTGGGAATCCACCCCAGTCCAGGGCCGGGGAGCTTTCCTGTCTCTGCAGCCGTGGGGCCGACGTCCGGGCGAGGTTGTGTGTGCCTGGCCCACGGTGTCAGCCGTCACACTGGCCCTGTGTGGTTTGAGTTCAGTGGTTTCGGTGCTGACGCTGCTGTTTGGAACAATCGGGCTTAGTGCCACGCTTGGCTCCTGGGCGGCGGCTGGTGTGTCCGGTGAGGAAGCGCGGGGCGGGCTGAGTGGCAGTACGGTGCCCGTGCATAAATACCCTTGACACAGCTTCGGCTGGACTGACCAACACGTATGAGCAGGGCCCTCAGCCCCTGCCCTGTGTTTCCCGGGGGACAGCGATTCGGGGCTTGTTGTTAATTCTGTGTCCCCGTGACTCCCACAGCGCCGCCTCCTCCCGTGACTCGCCCCGTTTCACACGGGGCGGGGGGGACTTCGGGAAGTTGGGAGAGCTTCGTGACGTCATGGGGCCACTGACAGCCGGCATCCACGTTTCTCTGAGTTTAGAATTTGGGGACACTGTTTCTCTGACGCCACAGGTCATGAATCTGCAGCATCGTTTTTCTTTTTTTTTCAAACATTGACATTTTGTCTTACGAAGACCCAGGCCCCCCCCCGGGCAGTGCCTGGGGAAGAGACAGAGCTGGGTCCGCTCCGACTCCAGCCCATGTGCTGGGTGACGTGGGGGGGGGCGGGGTAGGGAGCGTGGTGGGGGAGCCGCCCCCGGGGTCTCGGTCCCTGCATCGGGGAGTGGCGTGAGCATGCGAGCCCGCCTCCCGCCCCCTTTCACCAGGTCGTCTGGAGCCGCGGCTGGCTGTCCTTGGGGGACGAGGGGACAAAGGCAGTGCTGTGCGCCCGAGGGGCTGACCCAGGACACGAGGCGCAGGTGGAATCTTCCCGGGGCTTCTGCCGTAGGTGCCCTGTCTCCGTGTGAGATATTTCCAGCGAATGAGCTCCTGTGCTTTGGAGTCTAGTTGACAAAGGAATGAATGGATCGTGTCTCTCGATTGGGATTTTTCAGGTTCTTAGAAACCGACCATTTAGGCGTCTCGGTCCATCTGGCTGCTAGGAGGCGCCTAGACCGGGTGCCGGCCCCCCGAGCTCAGCCCAGCGGAGGGCCTCTCCCGCCGCGGGCTCCTCACCGGCCCCGCCCGGGACACGGGCTGGGCTCGCTGCCCTCGGAAGGCGCTGATCCCCTCAGGAGGGCTCCACCTCGTGACCTCTCACCTCCACAGCCCCGGCCTCCCCCTCATCCCCTGGGGGGGCAGGGTTCCAACAGGAGGATCGGGGGACGCAGACGCACCGCGGCAGCCTGCAGACCTACAGAGCAAGGTTTCCCGGAGTTGTGTGGGGGTTTTGCCGGAGGGCCGGCATGAGGACCCCATGTGGAGGCCGGCGGTGCGGACCGGCACGCGGGAGCCTGTGCAGGGCGGTTGGCGTGTTGGCGGACCAGCGCCGTCTGTACCTGCGAGCAAGTGCGACACGGGACACGCGCACCGGGGAGGCCGCGGCTGCGTGCTGCCCCCCCCCCCCCCACACACACCCCATGACCAAGTGGCGTGTTTGTGGTGGTTTTTGTCTGCTTGTTTTGTGAATCCTCACGCGGGGGTATTTTCCCATGGAGTTTTAGAGCGAGTGGAAGGGGGAGAGGGAGGAGGACAGAGGAGGAGGAAGGAGGGAAGAGAGAGAGAGACATCAACATCGAGTGGTTGCCTCCTCCCACAGGTGCCCAGCCAGGGCAGGGGTTGAACCGCTGACGGAATCGAACCCTGGACCCTTCGGTGACAGGCCAGCGCTCTAACCGCTGAGCGGCCCGGCCGGGGCTGCGGGTTTCATTTCAGGCCAGTGCAGTTCCCCGCGGGTCGATGCCTGTGCTTGCCAGGCGTGCAGGGTTACGTACGGGAAGGGTATCGTTTATGTGGGCACACCGGTTCAGTATGAAGTGGCCGCTGGAGAGTGAGTGTGTGTGTCCGCCGGAGGATCTGCCGGGCGGTGACGCCTCTGGCCCCGCTGTGAGTGGCCATGACCAGGGCCGGCGTACGGCGTGCCGTCCGGCTCCGATGGGTGTCCTCAGGGGACACGGGGCGGGGTTTTCTGGGGAGGCGGTGGCAGGAGCCGGGTCGGGGCTCGGATGGCCGCGACCGGTCCGGCTGTGAGACCGGGGGGCCGAGCCGCTCTGCTGTCCTCTCCGAGCGCCGGCTCCTGCTGCCTTCGAGGGCTCAGGGCTCCGAGGCTCCCAGGGAGGAGGGCCGGATGGGAAGGGTTAACTCAGCTCACCAGGGAGACGCCTGGGGATGACAAGTCCCCCCGGCAGGGTGTGGGTGGGGAGCAGGGCCGAGCTACGTGCCCTGGGACCCGGCCCTGTGCCTACAAGGTCAGGGGAGGGGGTGGGACGTCCCCCGGGACGCCCCCTCTCACCCCGCTCGGGCTCAGGGCTCAATGAACACTTGATTGCTGCCTCCAGGGCGCGACATGGGGAAGAGCCGGGCCGCTGGGCTCAGTGGTTAGAGCGCTGGCCTGTGGCCTGAAAGGGCCCAGGTTTGATCCCGGTCAGGGCACAGGCCCAGGTTGTGACAGGGGGGGCTGTGCAGGAGGCAGCCGATCCGTGATGTCTCTCTCATCACCGATGTCTCTCTCTCTCTCTCTCTTTCTCTCTGAAATCATTAAAAATACATATTTTTTAAAAATAGGAAACAGAAACCCAGAGAGAAAAGGGACTCAGCGGCTGCAGCAGGTGGAGGAGACCGGGGAGCCGAGGGCGTGCGGGGCCAGTCCCGTCCCTGAGGCCGCCCCGGGGCTCACTGCCCGCGGGCACCTGGCAGCGGAAGGCAGCTGAGGGGGGGGCGGCGGGCACGGCCCAGGCTTCGCCCTCCCCCACCCCGGGCAGGCAGCCCGATCCGCCGCCTGGAGCCCGCTCAGACAGCCGCCGGCCCCGCCGGCAGAGCCCCCTGCGCTCCGGAGAAGCCGCGCGGGGCCCGGTCAGGCGAGCCGCCGGGACATTAAAGTTGCAGAGGCACCCGAGCCGCTCCGTGTCAGGTCCCCGCAAACACGGGGACACTTTCCGACCAGAGTCTCCTGTTGCCTCACGTTTCGCTCATTCGTCCGCTTGGCCTTTTCCGTTGCTCATACAGCAGCCCGTGTCGAGATGGGGTTTCATGGCTGTGTTTGCTGTCACCTTCTCAGACTCACAGAGAGCTGGAGTTTGTGACTGAAAGAAGCAGAGCCCCTCTCCCGTTCCCCCTCTGTCCCCCCCCCCGATTCTGCGGGGAACTTTCCTGGGGCTCTCCCCCCGTTAGCAGGCATGGCTGAGGGTGACTGTGGGCGGTGCTGGGGTTCAGGGAGAAGATGGGAACTTGTGATGACCGGGGAACCCCGCAGCCAGCGTGAGTGGCGGGGGGTCAGAACAGCACATGAGTTAGCCAGGACCAGGCGGGTCGGTCGGGCTTGTAGTCTGCGTCGACTCAGCGGCCTGTCCCCCGTGGAGGAGCAGCCCGGCTGCCTGGGGACAGACAGGGCGCTGCCCTCCCAGGAGGAGCCTGGGGGGCCTCCCTCCCGCTCTGTCTCTGGATGGAGACCCAGAGCTTCTCTCCCGGGCCCGGCTTCTCCCCCAGGCCCGGCTTCTCCCCCAGGCCCGGCTTCTCCCCCCGGACCCGGCTTCTCCCCCCGGACCCGGCTTCTCCCCCGGGCCCGGCTTCTCCCCCAGGCCCAGCTTCTCTCCTGGGCCCAGCTTCTCCCCCAGGTCCATCGGCACAGATTTGTTACAGAACCCGATCTGTGTACTTACCGCCAGGCCTGACCTCTTCCTGACCTTTGTTGGTGCAGGGAGCAGGTTTCCAAGGTTGGAAGGAAGTGACTTCGCTGTTTAATGACGACGATGAGCAGCACCTGCTGGGAAGATGCAAATCTCCCAAGTCCAGGGGGTAAGTCCCTGCGGGGAGAGGGACATGCTGTCCACAGGCCAGGCCCCAGGGGGTGCCCCCCTCGTCGTGGGACAGCAGGGCCAGTCAGGTGCCATTGAGGGCTCCTCCCCTGGTGAGGAAGGGGCGGGGGCTCCCTGGATGTCTGGAGAGGACGGGGCGCTGCGGGAAGGCGGCTGAGCCCGGCGGGCGAAGGAGCCTGGAGGCAGCAGACCAGCGCCCACCCGAGCCCCGAGCCCCGAGCCGTCTCGCCTCCCGGGCGGGTGTAGCCATGACCGTCTTCCCGGGAGGCGGGTCCTGCTCGGCGGTCCCCTGGGCATTGTCTCCCCGGGCCGTGCCCCGGCGGGTCCTCGGACCCGGGGGTTAAAGGAATTCTCCCCTATTGGAGCCTGGGCCCCGGGTCCTTGCCGCCGGCTGGCAGGCGTGTGAGCACCAGCCGCGTCTCCCGAGGACAGCCGTGTGCACGTCCACGTGGGGGCCCGAGACTCGGCCTCACGAGTGTCAGCAACCACACGCGGGGACGCGTTCTCCCTCGCTGGCTTGGCTATTTCAGGCTGGACATATGGATTGGCGTTAGCCTCCCACACAGCTTAGGTGGGTTTGTTTTTTAAATATAGTTTACTGATTTCACAGAGAGGAAGGGAGAGGGATAGTCAGAAACATCGACGAGAGAGAGACATTGGTCAGCTGCCTCCTGCACACCCCCCACTGGGGATGTGCCCGCAGCCACGGTACATGCCCTTGACCGGAAGCGAACCTGGGACCTTTCAGTCCGCAGGACGACGCTATTTATTTTTTTAAATATAGTTTATTGATTTTTTACAGAGAGGGGAGAGGGAAAGTTAAAAACATCGATGAGAGAGAGACATGGATCAGCTGCCTCCTGCACACCCCCCACTGGGGACTTGCCCGCAGCCAAGGTACATGCCCTTGACCGGAATTGAACCCGGGACCTTTCAGTCCGCAGGACGACGCTCTATCCACGGAGCCACGCCGGTTTTGGCAGCTTAGATGGTTTTAGAAAAAGAAACTTTATTTACAACATGGACCCCCCCCAAACCCCACTCCTCTGTCCCCGGCAGAACCAGCTTACGGCTGAGAGAGGAGCTGAAGCCGGAGAAGAAGCCCGGGTTCTGGGACAACCTGGTTCTGAAGCCGAGCACACAGCCCAGGAAGCCGGACGAGATCGAGGGCTGGGAGCCGCCCAAGCTCGCCCTGGAAGACGTGGCAGCCGCGCCGGGCCCCCCGAGCGACCAGGCGCCCCGGCCGGGCTGGGAGGAGGGGGCCAAGGGCTCGGGCAAGTACACCAGCCTGGCCGGCCCGGGGGGCAGCTCGCGCTGGGGCCTGCGCTCGGCCGGCAGGCTGGTCAGCATCCGGCGCCAGAGCCGCGGCCACCTGACCGACCGCTGGGAGGAGCTCGAGTGACCGCCCGTCCGCCGGCCACTTCACCGCGCAACTGGCCCCGCGTGGGGCTCCGGCTCCCGCCACGCGGTCTGTCTGCTGTAGCGGGCGTTCTGATCGCCTGTCAAGCTGTCAGTCTTTCCAGGTTAGAGGGGGCGGAGTCCACTCTGCCCACGGCTCATCCCCCACGCCGGTCAGTTCCCCAACACCGTGACCGCCTCCGGCAGACACGCCACGCCAGGCCACGCCGGGTGTCTGCGTGCCTCCGATCTGGGGATGCAGCTTCGGAGGCTGCCCCACAGGCATCAGACGGCACCTCCCCGCCGCCCTCGGCTGCACCGTGAGCCGCGTGGCGCCGTGGCTCCTGCGTGGAACTGTGGGAGCCGCGGGGGACACCGCACGCAGCTGCCGGGATGGACACGCGCCAGCCGGGGTGCAGCGGGTCTGGCCGAGGCCGCGTGCGCCAGGTCGTGTTTATCCTGGAAAACCAAACTCTCTCTCAAATCCACAGCCGGTCAGCAGATCCACTTCCAGAGAAGTGGACGCCGCTGGCCTCCCTGTGCGCGCGCCGAGGGCTTATTTCTCCTGCGGGGCCTTTACACCCGTCTGAGTTTTCTCCTAGACCCGCGTGCTTCCTGGTCAGCGGTTACAGGGAACTGAAGTGTGGGTCGCCTTGCCGCTCCACACTGGCGTTTTGCTTGGAAGCTGCTGGCTTGCTGGCGACAGGGCCGTATAAACCGCCGGAAGTGCCTCCTCCTGGAATGCCCAGGGCGGCGTTTTCACAACCAGATGCTGGTGGGACTGCGTGGACCCCCTGGGGCTGCGTCCTCTGGCTGCTATGCGGGCGTTGGGTCCCCGCCCCCCGGCAGCCGGTCAGGGCCCGGACAGCTGGCCCGCGTGCGGCCCACGCACCCGGCCGGGCCGGTTTGAAGGACCAGGCGTCGTTTCGGTCACAAGGACCTCGGCTGCGCTGCGTCCCCGGGAAGAACATCCCGCTGCTCAGGGCTCAGGGTGCTGCTCCACGCAGGGGCTCGGCCCCCCCCCCCCCCCCCCGACCGGCCGCACGCCCCAGGCCTGGTGTGTCAGCGTCTGTCTGTCTGTCCACCTGTCTGTGTTTTTCCGGGAGAACAAGGAGTCGACTTGCCAGAGCCTGGGCACGGCGTGCTCTACACGTGACCGGCCGTGGGTCGGCGGGGACTGTAAACCACGTTTCTCTGCAAACGCTTATGCAAATGAGATGTCCTGCTGTCTGGGGTTCAGTGAAGCGGCTCTGTGGGTCTTAATACAGGTATTTATTGGTGTGCCTCAGGAGAAATAACCTACCAAAGCGATTATCTGTGCCCAGGTCGAGAGAAGTGGGGTTTGGTGTGGGGGTCTCGTTTGGATTCTGTGCACAGACAACTGTGAGGAATGAGGTGTCTGCTCCTCAGCTAATGTTTGAGTATTTTTCCTACAAAAGCGATGGCTGCAGAGAAGGGCAAGCCCACCCTGAACGCTGAGGTTTTAAGAAATAAAAGTATCGTTTGTGTTGTCCCTCCTCGTCGGCCTGTCACTGACACCCACTAACGGTCACTGCTCACTCCTGAGCCCCCGGGAGAGGGGCGCCTCCCCACACTCACGCCGTTTTAAAATGCAGACTCCACTCCACGCAGACGTCTCGTACATAACCGTACATAACCACCGAAGGCAGCCTGAACTCGGGGTGCGCTGCCTCGGCCGTCTGCGTGCGGGTCCGTGCGGGCTGCGGGCTTTCCAATCAGTTGTTCCCCGAGCTGGAGACCTGAGCTGCCTCCCAGCTCTGGCTGAGAAACAAGGAACGGACCAGCGGGGGTCCTGTCACAGCAGAGGCCGGGCTGGGGGCGAGCCGTTTCCATGACAACGGTGACATCTCCAGGACGCTAGTCTGCCCTGTGAAAGGAGTGGGCCCTGGAAAAGCCGCAGGAGGCGCTAACCAGACCCAGCAGCCCAGCGCAGGCGGTACAGGAAGAGGGCCACCCCGGGCACGAACTCCCCACCCCGGCCGGTCGCCCCTGGAGTCATCATCCCCATCCCTGCAGCAGGGAGAGCGGGGGACCCCTCGGCTCCAGGCAGGCACCGCTCAGAGCACAGGCAGGGGCTCTGATTTACAGGAGGGAGCCCTGTCTCGGGGTTTCCCGCCGCCCCCCGCCCCCGGGGCTCTGAGGGGCTGGGACAGCCATTTCAATGAAAAGTACCGTTAGCGTGGGCCAGGCAGCGGTCAACGCCGCCTCATTGATGTCCCCATGTCTCCTTCCTCTCTGTGTAATAAACACACTTTAAAACAAATACTGTGGCCCACCCGGCGGGGCTCAGTGGTGAGCGGCGCCCTGTGAGGCAGGAGGTCCTGGCTCAGTCCAGTCAGGGCTCATGCTGGGCTCGATTGGGGGGGAGGCAGGTGGCAGTGTCGGTGATTCCTGTCACTGACGTTCCTCCCTCCCCTTCCTCTGAGGTCAGTTCTAACCGTGCGACCGAGATGACGCCTCCGTTTTCATGAAAGCGGACCACCAGGAGGGAGTGACAGGAGGCACTTGGTGGGGGCTGTGAGGATGTGTCTTCAGAGCCCAGGGCTTCAAAGGGCTCCCCGCTGCTGCGCTGGCCCGTGGCCCCTGGAGCAGGAACCGCTGCCCGGAGCCTTCAAAGCGCAGCAGCGGAAGCTCGAGATCCAGGGGCCGGGCGGGGACCGGCGGGCCAGGATGGGGTCAGAGGGCAGCACCAGAGGCGGGTCCCGTCCAAGTCCTGTCCCATGGACACAGACTCCGGGACGAGGGCAGGCGAGGGCCTGACAGCCCCCGCCCTCCGGGTCACAGGCGGCTCTGTCACACACCTGCACACGTTTTCCAAAGCGGACTTGCGTTGTTTTGGAAATAAAACCATCTTTTAAAGGTGTCAGAGGCTTAGACGGGTGCGAAGCCACTCATTCGGTCTTGCCGGAGGCACACCCAGGAGTGTCAGTAAACGTGATTTATTGTCCGGAAGCAGTTTCCTCGTCCCGCTCAGCAGTCATGGTCCCCCCAGGGCCCCGGGGTCTGGGCGCCGGCGTCTGTCCGAGGGCACCTGTCCGAGGGCACCTGTCCGAGGACACCTGTCCGAGGGCGCAGGCAGCGCGGGGTGCGGCCACACCACTCGCACCTTTGCTGGTCGGACACTGCACAGTTCACAACTCAAAAGCCAAACACCAGGACGGACACAGACATCCCCCTAGGCAGTGGTCGGCAAACTCATTCGTCAGCAGAGCCAAATGCCAACAGCACGATTGCAATTTCTTCCCAGAGCCAAATTTTTTAAACTTAAACGTCTTCTAACACCACTTCTTCAAAACAGACTCGCCCAGGCCGCGGTATTTTGTGGAAGAGCCATACTCAAGGGGCCACAGAGCCGCATGTGGCTCGCGAGCCGCAGTTTGCCGACCACGGCCCTAGGTCATTTGGTCACCACCAGTGAGGTTAAAATGCATCTTAAGAAAAATAAATATTCTGCACAGTGTATTTACACGGACTGCTAGTTCTACTCCCCCCACCCCCAATACACAAAACCTGGAGACATGGCCCTGCAGCGCGTCATCGCATTAGTGTCGGCTCTGCTCAGGCTTTCGGGCCGCATGTGTGAGCAGCAGAGGTGCCAGCTTCCCAACGCTGGAGGAAAACTCCTCAGAGAGGGAGCGGACATGACTGCACTGGGTTCCCCGACCCTCAAAGGTGCACAGCCAGCGCGGCGTCCCCGCCCGCCCGCCGGAGGGAGCCGGAAGCTCGGGTGCAGCCGCCGGCCGGCCGGAGGGAGCCGGAAGCCGGGCAGCACGCGGCCAGGATGCTGGCTGCTCCCGCGGGGAGGGCCCGCGCCGGCTGGGAGGCTGGCCCGTTGTGGGGAGGGGCTCAGAACTTGAAGAGGTCGATGAAGTGCTGGGGGGACACGGGCGTGGAGCAGCGGTCAGGGTCGGTGGCCGTGCAGGGGTGTCCCGAGTCCTGCGGGAGGAGGAGAGGGTTCCACAGGTCGGTTACCAGCTGCCTCAGCACCTCAGACCGGCACACCGGCTCCCAGCGCAGAAACCTGCTCACGTGCTGGACAGACATGGAGCCCAGAGCGGCCTGAGCAGGCCCTGCTCAGAGGAGGGCGAGCCCAGGTTTCTGTGGCCCTCCTCCAGCCACGCCCCCGACCCCGCCCACATCCCTGGCCAGGCCAGCTGCCCTGGGTCGTGCCCAAACCCGACCCCGCCCACGCCTCTGACCACACCCACACTCCCTGACCGTTCCCATGCTCCCCTGGACCGCGGCGCCTGAACCAGGCATGCCCACGCCCCTGACCACACCCTCGCCCTCCAGCAGCTGAAGGCCGGGTCTGTGCGGAGCAGGAAAGAGGGTTTTGTGGGAAAGGCTGAGGAGCTGGAGAGAACAAGTTGCCTGCTCGGCACAGGCCAGCGCGTTCGGGTGGTGCCCTCACCAAAGGCAATGCTGCGGACACCCCCGCTCCCAGCTTCCCTGAAGACGGGCATTTCCGGCAAACCCTGGGGCGGCTGAAAAAAGCCGGGCTTGCACCCGGGCAGGCGGGGCTGGGATGGGGTGTGGGGGGCCCTGGGTGGGCAGGCGGGGCTGCGATGGCGTGTGGGGTGCTCTGGGCGGGCAGGCAGGCAGGGCTGCGATGGGGTGTGGAGGGCCCTGGGTGGGCACGTGGGGCTGTGATGGGGTGTGGGGGACCCTGGGCGGGCAGGCGGGGCTGCGATGGCGTGTGGGGTGCTCTGGGCGGGCAGGCAGGCAGGGCTGCGATGGGGTGTGGAGGGCCCTGGGTGGGCACGTGGGGCTGCGATGGAGTGTGGGGGACCCTGGGCGGGCAGGCGGGGCTGCGATGGGGTGTGGGGGGCCCTGGGCGGGCAGGCGGGGCTGCGATGGGGTGTGGGGTGCTCTGGGCGGGCAGGCGGGGCTGCGATGGGGTGTCAGGGGGCTCTGGGCGGGCGGGCAGGGCTGTGATGGGGTGTGGGGGGCTCTGGGTGGGCGGGCGGGGCTGTAATGGGGTGTGGGGGGCCCTGGGCGGGCGGGCAGGGCTGTGATGGGGTGTGGGGGGCTCTGGGCGGGCGGGCAGGGCTGTGATGGGGTGTGGGGGGCTCTGGGTGGGCGGGCGGGGCTGTAATGGGGTGTGGGGTGCTCTGGGTGGGCAGGCGGGGCTGCGATGGGGTGTGGGGGGCCCTGGGGGCAGAGGGGGTTAGTCCCCAGCAGGGCGGAGGAGTGAGTACCTGGAGCAGTAAAGCGAGGCGGCAGTCCTGAGGTTGAAGCCAGGTCGGAGGAGAGCGGGAGGGAAAGGGAGAGATTAGAAGGGCGGCTGGTGACACTGTGACAACAGAAAGAAACCAGCAGGTAACGGTGATGGCCCCGCCATGGAGGCCGCCCCGAGCTCACAGACGGACCTTTCATCCCCCCAAGCCTCTCCGGCCGCCCTCGGTGTCCCCGGAAGACGGGAGGGGACACTGAGTGTGCGCCGTAGCTGTCCGGGCCTCATCGGCTCCCCATCCCCGCACCAAGCGCAGGCGGCACTGAAGGGGACCATCGCCCTCGAATCGCTCCGCCTGGTCCCCGCCTGGTCCCCGGCCTGCGGCCCCCTCACTCCGCCCGAGGTGGCCTGCCAGTCCGGCGGGACGCCCACTGGGCACACAGCATGGTGCTCACAGGCACCAGCCGGGGGCAGGGGCGCAGGACGGGCGGGCTCACAGGAAACAAACTCAGGCAAAGCGTGGAAAGCACCGCAGGGGAAACGGTTCACGTGGGAGGAAAATAAAAGGTACTGAAGGGGCATGTGGATTCAGCCCTGAGCGGGAGCCTGTCCTGAGACATCGGGGGGGGGGGGAGTAGACAGGAAGGGGGTCCATCAGAGATGTCTGGGGGGGGAGTAGACAGGAAGGGGGTCCATCAGAGATGTCTGGGGGGGGAGTAGACAGGAAGGGGGTCCATCAGAGATGTCTCGGGGGGGAGTAGACAGGAAGGGGGTCCATCAGAGATGTCTGGGGGGGGGAGTAGACAGGAAGGGGGTCCATCAGAGATGTCTGGGGGGGGGAGGAGGAGACAGGAAGGGGGTCCATCAGAGATGTCTGGGGGGGGAGTAGACAGGAAGGGGGTCCATCAGAGATGTCTGGGGGGGGAGTAGACAGGAAGGGGGTCCATCAGAGATGTCTCGGGGGGGAGTAGACAGGAAGGGGGTCCATCAGAGATGTCGGGGGGGGGGAGTAGACAGGAAGGGGGTCCATCAGAGATGTCTGGGGGGGGGGAGGAGGAGACAGGAAGGGGGTCCATCAGAGATGTCTACGGGGGGAGTAGACAGAAAGGGGGTCCATCAGAGATGTCTGGGGGGGGAGTAGACAGAAAGGGGTCCATCAGAGACGTCTGGGGGGAGGATAGTAGACAGGAAGGGGGTCCATCAGAGATGTCTGCGGGGGGAGTAGACAGAAAGGGGTCCATCAGAGACGTCTGCGGGGGGAGGAGGAGACAGGAAGGGGGTCCATCAGAGATGTCTGCGGGGGGAGTAGACAGAAAGGGGTCCATCAGAGACGTCTGCGGGGGGAGGAGGAGACAGGAAGGGGGTCCATCAGAGATGTCTGCGGGGGGAGGAGGAGACAGGAAGGGGGTCCATCAGAGATGTCTGGGGGGGAGTAGACAGAAAGGGGTCCATCAGAGACGTCTGCGGGGGGAGGAGGAGACAGGAAGGGGGTCCATCAGAGATGTCTGGGGGGGAGTAGACAGAAAGGGGTCCATCAGAGACGTCTGCGGGGGGAGGAGGAGACAGGAAGGGGGTCCATCAGAGATGTCTAGGGGGGAGAGTAGACAGGAAGGGGGTCCATCAGAGATGTCTGGGGGAGGGGAGTAGACAGGAAGGGGGTTCATCAGAGACGTCTGGGGGGGGGAGTAGACAGAAAAGGGTCCATCAGAGAGGTCTGCGGGGGCAGGAGGAGACAGGAAGGGTCCATCAGAGATGTCTAGGGGGGAGAGTAGACAGGAAGGGGGTCCATCAGAAATGTCTGGGGGGGAAGTAGACAGAAAGGGGGTCCATCAGAGATGTCTGCAGGGGCAAGAGGAGACAGGAAGGGTCCATCAGAGATGTCTAGGGGGGAGAGTAGACAGGAAGGGGGTCCATCAGAAATGTCTGGGGGGGAAGTAGACAGAAAGGGGATCCATCAGAGATGTCTGCAGGGGCAGGAGGAGACAGGAAGGGTCCATCAGAGATGTCTAGGGGGAGAGTAGACAGGAAGGGGGTCCATCAGAAATGTCTGGGGGGGAAGTAGACAGAAAGGGGGTCCATCAGAGATGTCTGCAGGGGCAAGAGGAGACAGGAAGGGTCCATCAGAGATGTCTAGGGGGGAGAGTAGACAGGAAGGGGGTCCATCAGAAATGTCTGGGGGGGAAGTAGACAGAAAGGGGGTCCATCAGAGATGTCTGGGGGGGGGAGTAGACAGAAAGGGGTCCATCAGAGATGTCTGGGGGGGGGAGTAGACAGAAAGGGGTCCATCAGAGATGTCTGGGGGGAGGATAGTAGACAGAAAGGGGGCCCATCAGAGATGTCTGGGGGGGGGAGTAGACAGAAAGGGGTCCATCAGAGACGTCTGGGGGGAGGAGGAGACAGGAAGGGGGTCCATCAGAGATGTCTGGGGGGAGGAGGAGACAGGAAGGGGGTCCATCAGAGACGTCTGGGGGGAGGAGGAGACAGGAAGGGGGTCCATCAGAGACGTCTGGGGGGAGGAGTAGACAGAAAGGGGTCCATCAGAGACGTCTGGGGGGAGGATAGTAGACAGAAAGGGGGCCCATCAGAGATGTCTGGGGGGGGGGAGTAGACAGAAAGGGGTCCATCAGAGACGTCTGGGGGGAGGAGGAGACAGGAAGGGGGTCCATCAGAGACGTCTGGGAGGAGGAGGAGACAGGAAGGGGGTCCATCAGAGATGTCTGGGGGGGGGGAGGAGACAGGAAGGGGGTCCATCAGAGACGTCTGGGGGGAGGATAGTAGACAGAAAGGGGGTCCATCAGAGATGTCTGCAGGGGCAGGAGGAGACAGGAAGGGGTCTCGGGAGAAGGGCCCGAAGGTGCTGGATGGGAAGCGTTCGTGCCCCGGCACAGGCTGCTCACTAAGGGCTCTCCTGGGTAAGCACCCAGAGTCTGCTAAGTTTTGACCAAATAATGAGAAAATGCACGTTTCCTCGTGCGGGGAGCTCTGAGGACAGAAGCTGGGAGGGGCAGGAGTAGGCTGCCCGGAAACAGCTGTGGGGACGGCGGCCACGTCTGGGGGGTAAGCGGGTCCTTTCTCAGGCCGAGGGCTTGAGAGAGCCGCCAGCAGGAGCAGCACCGCCCAGGAGGCCCAGGGCGCCAGCGGTCCTTCGGCCAGGCTCCCCCCGGCCGGACGCGCCCCACCCGTCTCGTCACCACAGGAGGCGCTGCAGTGGCCAAAGGGGGCCCCTCGCTGCTCGATCCGAACCCCAGGGCACTCAGTTTGCTCACCTGGGCGCTCCATGAAGATGCCTTGTCCCACCCGCCCTCGCCCCCCCGCAGCTCACCTTCCAGAAGAGGGTGCTGCAGTGGCGGCAGAAGAGCAGCGTGTCCCCGTACTGCTCCCGGGTCGGGTAGCACTTCTGCAGCGCGAAGTACATCAGCTTCCACTCCACGTGGCCCTTCTCCGAGAGGATCAGGTGTCTGCAGAACTGCACACACGCTCGCTCAGTCCGCATGCTGTGCAGAGCGGGGTGGGTGCAAAGCCATTCAAGAGGCAGGGGGCGCGGGAAACACTGAATTACTGGACTTAAACTACCGGGTGAAATCCGGGGACCCGCGTGTCCCTACTAGGGGACCCCACGCAGCCGTAACTCGATTTCACTCTTCCGTGACCCTCCAGCGGGGAACAGCCAGGCACTGGGAGCGGCCACGGGAGCTCTGGCCGCCAGCCAGACGCCCCTCACCCGCTGGTCCCTGGGTACAAACCCTCCCCGCCAACACGCACGTCCCCAGCCTGTGCCGACTCCAGAACTCGGTCTCTTTCTTCCCCAGTCAAGCCACCCTGACCCCGTGCTTCTCCCCAAGTCCAGCCACAAGTGTTCCTGGGGCGCCCCCACCACAGCGCTCGGTCTAGCAGGTGTCCTCTGGGGCCAGGTGGCCTCTGGGAGCCTTGGTCCTCCTCTCAGACCCTCAGCTGCCCGAGGCCCACCTCCTTCTCCCGAGTCCTTCAGACACCGGGCCTCTCGACGTGCTGCACTCGGACCCCCGGGAGGCACCCCCCCCCCCACGCCGTCCCCCCTGTGACTCCAGCCCCCAGAGACCACAGTGCACTGCTGCGCCCGCCCCAGCCGCTGCGCCTCAGTCCCTGGGGTTGGCCACGGCCACGTTTGCCTTTCTGCCCAGCCTGTCATTGGCTCCCTGTTCCAAACACCGCCAGGCGAAGAGGAGGGGCCACAGGACTCATGAGGCACCTCCTCCCGAAGGGCCCTGCCACGTAGGCCACGCTCACAGCTACCACTGCCCCGAGACCGGCATTTCCGCAAGGGGGACACGCTCACATGCACACTCATTCTCCACCTCCCAGGGCCGCCACCTCCAGCTCCCCAGCCCCCGCCCCATCTCTGCTGGTGCGGACCCTCTGCCCCCTCCCGCAGCGCCAGGCTGCCTCGCCACAGGCCCGGCACGGAGCTCGCACAGGGAGGACGTGGCCAGCGCATGTGGCCCGCCGCCCGGGAAACCGAGGCTGGGGGTGCCCGGCTGGCGCGGAGCCCGTTAGGGGTGCTGTCCACAGAGGGCGGGAATCGCGTCCTGTTCTGTTTGGTCTGGGGCTCGTCGGCCCCGGCTCTTTCTGAAGACGAACAGTGCCCCGCACAAGCTGGCGGAGAGGAGCCGCAGCGATCTTCCTAAACTGAGGGTCCCGCGGCCGCCGCTCACCTGCTTCTCGGCGAAGTGGTACTGGCACAGCTTCTTCCAGAGCCGCCGGTCCTCGCTGAGCGTGCGCAGCGTGGGGCTCACCTGGCCCAGCGTCACGATGTCCCAGCCGTCCGAGAGCCGGTACAGGATGTCGTTCAGCATGTGCAGCGGCAGGTCGCTGAGCGTGAGGCCGTGGTTCTCCTGCGGGAGAGGGGCAGGCCTGTGATTTTCTGGTGTCATTTGAGCCCGAAGCACCCAATTTCCTTTCAAGGTGGGTGAGCCGACCACTGCGTCACCTGCAGAGCCAGCCCTTCCCAGGAGCAGGGCTCCTTGGTCTAATCCAGCGGTCGGCAAACTCATTTGTCAACGAGCCAAATAGCAACAGCACAACGCCTGGCATTTCTTTGGAGAGCCACATTTTTTAAAGTTAAACTTCTTCTAACGCCGCTTCTTTGAAACAGACTCGCCCAGGCCGTGGTATTTTGTGGAAGAGCCACACTCAAGGGGCCAAAGAGCCGCATGTGGCCCGAGAGCCGCGGTTTGCCGACCCGGGTCTAATCCGACTGAAAACAACTTGGTCCACACCAGAGGGGCCTCTCCAGGCCTCTCCCTCCGGCCGGGGGCAGGGGAGCGCTCTCGCTCTCGCTCCCGCTCTCTCCCGCTCTCTCTCGCTGCCAGCGCCGTACCGGCGTCACCTGCAGGTCCTGCAGCTGCTGCTGCCAGGCCAGCACCGTCTCCAGCCGGCACGCCCAGATGTTGATGTTGCCCACCAGCACGGACTTGCCCACGCCGCGCACCAGGGTGCAGAGGGCGGAGCTCAGGTCCTGGAGGAGGTCTTTGATCAGCCGAGGGTTCTGGTGGTCGTCGAGCACTGGAACGAGCAAAGCACAGCCGTGCATGGACAGCTGCCACCCGCGAGAGGGCCGAGCCGCACCCGGTGTGGCCTACAGATGAGACGGGGTGCACGCGCACAGCGACCGCGCTCGGCCTCGGAAAGGCAGAGACTCCACGCCCGCCACGCGCCGCCACGCGGGTGACTCTCGCAGACACGGAGCTCAGGGAGACGAGCGGACAGGACAGCGGCTGGGTGACTGACTCGTTTGCGGGCGGAGGAGTCGGAGCCTGGGACACAAGTGGACGGTGGTCCCTGGGGGAGGGCGGAGGGAGGGAGTGTCAGGTGGGGACACAGGCTCTGTGTGGGAACGTGAGAATGTTCTGGGAGATGATGGTGGTGATGGTGGCACAAGAGTGAAAACACCGAATGGCACCGACTGTAGCTTACGTGAAGCGCCAATTCTACATTTGGTCACAATGAACAATGATCTAATTCCGCTGAACCTCCCCCCCCCCCCCCCCCGGCGTTTCTGAGCCATTGCAAATATGATAAGACTCAGACAAACTTTAAAATGTCTCCTGACCGGGTATTTCTGGTCTACATTTTTACTTTAAACTGTCAGTTCTTTACACTCGCCATAAAGAGAAATGGTGTTTGAAATGGCTGCACTCAGCCATTACTGCAGATAGAGGGTGTCCCCCAAAATGTACACACGCTATGAAGACACAAAGGCAGTGTTTACTCAAATACATTCCATTTTCAAAACGGAGCTATCAGCTGTTAGAGAATGTATATATATATTTTTGGGACACCCTATACATGCACAAACCCTATTGTGAAATCTAAAATTCTACCTGTTAGGCAAGAATCAACCAATACAATCAGTAAATTAAAAAGAAATGTATAGGCTTATTTGATGCTGAGGCAACTAAGCCCCAACCCCGATGATTATGGAAACATTATGCGGTAAAGTGAAACGTGATTGGCTACCATGAAGAGGTAAAATATCCTTTCACTTACCTTTCTATCTTATTATAGCACAGTAATGTATTTCTTACGTTAAATGTAACTCACTCCTTCCTATGCGAATGCAGCTTTAAAAACGTGAACAGAACACGGACATGCGAGCCGAGGCCCGGGCACGGCCCTGCAGCCACAGGCGGGCACGGACTCACCGTTCCACACACACGGGGCGGGGGTGAGAAAACCCCTCTCCTCACACTAAAGCTCATTAGCATTCAGACGATGAAAAACAGTCATCCTCTTACCCTTGTGAACGATTTTATCCAAAACGTTGAAGTAATTCTTTTGTGCCACACCACTCAACGAGGTTAACTGGGATTTGGCAATTAGCTGCAATAGCTTAAAAGAAAGAGGGAAAAAGCTAATGAATCTACTTCACGTGGAAACATAAACCTCAGTGACTACAGCACAGAGACGGCACGCACAGGACAGACGTGTGCCCCTTGGGGTTCCTCCGTGAGGGCTCGTCACGTCACCCCAGGATGTGACGTCGACTGTGTGGGTCGGCCCCGCACGCCCTCCACGTGCAGACCCGACCCTGTGCCCCTCGGGCAGGTCTCTGGCATCTGACCATGGGCCTGTGCTCGGTCCGGCTCGGCAGTGTCCCCGGAAGCGTACTCACTCGGACCACGTAGCCGAACCTGCGCACGTCCTGCACGGCGCTCGAGAAGTCCAGGCGGGTGAAGGCCTCCCCCAGCGTGCAGTAGCCGTGCCGCTGGAAAACAGGTCGCCGTCAGCGGCGCACCCACAGCCGACCCTCCGTGGGGGCGGGTCTGCGCCAGAGGGTTTTCACCGTCGGCAAAGGGCAGTGTCTGCTGTGACGCGGACACACCGGGGAGCGGGCCGGTCACACAGACGCTGACCTAGCATCACGCCTCCCTGGGGCAGCACCACACCCTCATCCCACAGACAGGACGACAAAGACAGACCCGTCACGCGTCTCGCAGACTTCTTTTGTTGGGACACATTTCGGGGGCAGGGCCAATTAAGCCTGAAATCATAAAGTAAGTGGGAATATTCTTGGCTACGAAACTGCTAGCACGTCCAGCAGGAGGCGGCTATGAAGGTCCACTGTGAGCACTCATGCTGAGCACGTGACCCCTTGCAGGAGTCCCGAGGTCCGGTGAAGGCAGAGGGGACAGGCGGAGGTGGGGCAACGTGACCTCGGATGGGGCCTGCTCGGCACCCAAACCCCAAAGCTGGAATTAGACCCAGGTCCAAGAGTAAAAAAAAAAAAAAATGTATATATATATATATATATACATATATATATATATATATATATATATATATGCACACACACACACACACACACACACTGAGTGTCCAGATTATTATGATTTCTAAACACACAATAATCTGGCCACTCAGTGTATATCCTATATAATAAAAGGCTCCCTATATAATAAAAGACTAATATGTAAATTGTCCCCTCGACCAGGAGTTCGACCAGCAGGCAAGCTGGCCAACCATCCATGTCCCCTCCCATGCACAAATTCATGCACCGAGCCTCTAATACACACACACACACACACAGTGGCCAGATTATTATGCATTCAGAGATCATAATAAACTGGCCACTCAGTATAAATATATATAATTGATTTCAGAGAAGAAGGGAGAGAGAGAGAAACATCAATGATGAGTAAGAATCATGGACTGGCTATCTCCTACACACCCCCTACTGGGGACAGAGGCCACAACCCGGGCCCGTGCCCTTGCCTGGGACCAAACCAGGACCCCCAGTCCGCAGGCCGATGCTCCGCCCACCGAGTCGTCTTCTAAAGAGTGACCCATCACTCTCCTGTTCAGATGTTTTCTCCACGGCGCACCTGCATTCTGACTGGTTTGTACATTAGGTGTCACTTTAAACTCTACCCTTGTTGGTATTTGAAACAGGAAAAGGATAGAAAGAGGTTTTCAATTCAGAGTCGTGGGACAAACTGGGGACCAATCACAGAAAACCCCAGGGCGGCAGGGGAGGGTCTAGAAGAGGCGGCTCGCCCCAGCGCAGCTAAGACACACAGGAAGGGCTTGTGGTTTGTGCTAGTACCGAGAGCAGTCCTACTGGGTGCACAAACCAGCAAGATGCATTCCTTCACAACACTCAATACGCATTTTCAGGGAGTATCTACTATCTGCAGAGTATCTTCTGGGGGGGCTTCGGGAGAGCAAAGCCTAGACAGAACCTGCACTCGATCCCAGCTGGTACTTCCGTCTTCTCTGAACAGAGCTCTGCGTGCTGGGGCAGGAGACCCCTCTCCAGGAAGCCCCCTCTACAACAGCCTCTTCTGGGGGAATAAAATCTGACTCACAGAGCGAACAGCAGCTTGTATGTCTGGATTACAGGAGCTGCGAGGGTAAATGGCTGCGGGTGGCACAGTGGGCCAGGTAGAGATCCCTGGTCCATCCGGGTGGGAAGTCTGCCAGCCTAGTGATGCCAAGACAGCTGGTGAGAGGAGTGCCAGCTCCCGGGCCGAGCCCGCCCCTCCCTGAGCTGGTCACTCTGTGCTCCTGGGGTCCGAGATCCATGACACCTCAGACTCACAGTAAGTTCTGTCAGCTGCCCGCACTGGCCCAAGTGGGTTCTCTTTTCTGTCATCAGTGAGGTAACACAGACAAATGAAATACTACATAGTCTTAACCCAAAGCACGTTAGATTCTGCCAAACATTCGTGTAACGGTGCATAAGACTGCAAGCAAAGGATTAGTCCTTCCGTACACCTTAACCATGTTAGCCATCACCAAGTAGGCAAATAGGTTCTGTCTCACCTATAAAGCTAGCTAGTTTCACGTCATCTGCTGTTAACGCCTCTGGAAAAGTTAACTTACGCCAACGGAATGTGACTCAACAAGCACTCCCTGAAGCACTCCCCAGTGGCTGCACACTGCGGCAAGTGCCGAGCCCTCAGACTGCAAAGCAGGTGAGCTTCCCGGACCTACGCAGAGACAAAGGAAACAGGCTGACGTGCGCCAACTGTTTCCTGGCTCCTAGCAGCACTTCTCCAACTTGGCACAACGGGAGAGGAAAGGTTCAAACTGCTCTTTCCTCATAAGTCCATAGGAATGTCACTTAGCAGCCAAAACCGGTTTGGCTCAGTGGATAGAGCATCACCTTGAGGACTGAAGGGTCCCGGGTTCAATTCCGGTCAAGGGCATGTACCTTGGCTGAGGGCACATCATCAGTAGGAGGTGTGCAGGAGGCAGCTGGTTGATGTTTCTCTCTCATGGATGTTTCCAACTTTCTATCCCTCTCCCTTCCTTTCTGTAAACAATCAATAAAATGTATTTTTTTAAAAAGAACGTCACTTAGCTGCCCACTGCCCTGCAGCAGGAGGCCAGGCCGCCCCTGCTAGCAGCACGCTCCGCAGCAGCAGCTCCCGGGAGAGACGGGCCCACCCTCCTGCTTATTCCTGTTTGTGCCAGAGGCACCGACCACACACTCACACACACACACTCACACACACTCACACACACACACTCACACACACTCACACACACACACTCACTCACACACACACACTCACATACACACTCACACACACATTCACATACACTCTCACACACATACACACACTCACTCACATACACACACATACACACACACTCACATACACACACACACTCACACACACATACACACACATACACACACACACACACACACACACACTCACACTCACATACACACTCACACACACACACTCACACACACACACACACACACACACACACACACTCACACTGGGCCACTGTTTCAAAGACCCCGACGGCTCCATCGGTGGAGTGGGAATGCAGGGCTGAGGCTGCAGAGGGATTTGTTTAACGTGAAGTCACATGTTCCGCAGGAACAACACAGCACAGCCCACCCTCACTCACAACAGGACACTTACTTCTCTCGTGCTTTCCTTGTGGACATAGATCCATTTTTCCCGAAAAAAACCTAGAGCAGAAATGACCGGTTTTTAAAATCTGGGGAATAATTTCAAAATGAAGATTTTCAGAAACCTAAAATGGTTGCATATTTTAACAAAATTATCTGATGCACAGATTGAGATGCCTTTACTTGTTAAATGTGAACAGAATTCTCTCTTTATTTGAAATTTAATTTTATTGTTTTCAGAGAGGAAGGGAGATGGAGAGAGAGAAAGAAACATCAGTGATGAGACAGAATCATGGCCGGGCTGCCTCCTGCACGCCCCCTACTGGATCCGGAGATGAGTCCTGACTGGGAGTCGAACCACGACTTCCTGGTTCAGGCCAAGGCTCAGCCCCTGAGCCTCACTGGCCGGGCCACCTGTTTCTAAAAGTCAGTTTAAGAGGTGCTGAGACACGTCTTCACGTGAAATATGGATTCAGACAGTACCAACTTTTAGTAACTTACAAGAAAATTACTTTTACTGATGACTGTACACAATATGAAGACATAATTACAAAAATGCAATTAGTAAGTCATTATGTAACTAATAAAAAGCCCTCTTCTGTCGTTGCCTTTCAGTTGTATTTGATTGAATTAAATTGTCTCACGTAACTGAATTCTAAAGCTTCAGGGGTCACGATGTCTCCCCCACCCTCCATGGCCCGACCCTCCTCACAGACCGATGACCCGGGGCGTTCCTCGCGACCCCCGCAGGCGCTCGGTGCAGAGCGGGGCTGCCAGGGGGTCGCCTGGTTCCTGCCAGGCGCTGACCAGCTCTGCCCACGTCTGTGTCCTGCTCCGAACAGCCGTGCCTCCCGCACAAAAGTCCAAAGTCAAGACGCCTCCGGCTGGGGCTCAGCGCCCAGGAGCGAGCCGATGGCGACCCGTCCGGTCACCCGGACGTACGGTCTGTAGTGGGCTTGCTATCCTTTGTTTTGTTTCCGCAAATCTTAACAGAATGGCTGAGCCCGGCCAGCATGGCCCCGTGGTTAACCAGGAGCCACAGTCAGATTCCCAGTCGGGCAGGTGCCTAGGTTTCGGGCTCAATCCCCAGGAGGGGGTGTGCAGGAGGCCACCGATTACTGATTCTCTCTCATCATCGACATTTCTCTCTCTGCCTTCCTCTCTCTGAAATCAATAAACACAAATTAAAACAAGAACAAAAAAATGGTTGAGCTGCAAAAAGTGTGATGACCAGTCCTGAGGGCCACAGCGGAGGAGGACTGCTGGCCCTCCGGCCGCCTTCCCTGCGAGCATGCGCAAAGGGCTCCGTGTGCCGGCAAAGCCAAGCGAAATGCAACATTTCCAACAGGATCTTACACTGAGCGCCGCCGTCACTTCCAAAATGGTCCTTTTTCCTTTTCTTGGATGCATACCCAGGCTCTCCGTTAGTAAATATTTCTTCATCCTCACTATTTAGGATTCTGAAATAAAGACAGAGTTTATTAACACATATCTACAGGGAGACCTTCATTTTTGGCTTATCTTTTTAAAAAATGATGCTAAGTATCTGGCTTGCAATTTAGGAGATCAAAATAAAAACATTGTTGAATTCTGAAAGCAAGCTGTCAATTTTCAAAGCTACACATCACAGTTTCTAATATATTTTTTTTTTCTTTTGAGAAACCGGGGGCTTCTCCTGGTGCTTTTGGGAACGCTATTCCAGGAAGTGCGAGGCACATTTTAGAGTTGTCCCATTGTTTCGACATGCTCAGCCAATGCAGTTTCAGCCTTCACAACGCTTTATTAAAACGGGGAGATCGTGAACAAACCTGGAAACGCTCCGGGAAGAGGCTAACGGGATGGTGTGACGCCGATACTGACCAATGAATGATCTGCCGTGTCCCTGGTCCAGTGGAAACACGGGCCTTGAAGGACACGGCAGCGCAGACGGACTTTACATACACGGCACAGGGCTTCCCATCCCAAAGCGAGAGAACACACGTTCTGCTCAGGCCCCCCTGGCCCGTTTCCCAGGACAGAGCGTACGTTGAGCCACGAAAAAAGTCTTTAAGGAATGAAGACTGCAGTCCTATCAAGCGCCCTGGCCAGTGTGTTCAGTGGTTAGAAGGTCAGTCGTGCACCGGAGGGTCTCAGGTTCGAGTCCCAGGCGAGGGCACGCCCCCGGGCTGCGGGTGTGACCCCAGCCCAGTCAGGGTGAGTGCTGGAGGCAGCCAACCAAGTGTCTCCCACATGGATGTTCCTGTCTCTCTCCCCTCCCCCCCACCCCCCTTCTTCCCCTCCACTCTCTCTAAAGAGCAACAGAAAAAATACCCTTGGTTGAGGATTGGGAAAAAAAGAGGAAGAAATCACATCAAGTACCTTTCCTGACCACGATTTATGACCTGGAAACCAATTACAAGAACAAAACAGGAAACACCATAAATATGTGCTCACACCACAGGCTACTGAACAGCGAGCGAGCCACACAGGGAATCAGGAGAGAGTGAAAAACACCCCGAGACGGATGGAAACGGAAATACGCCGCAGCCGACGGCATGCAGCCGGAGCAGCTCTACGAAAGGGGTCCGGTGAGAAACGCTCATCGAGAAACAAGAAAGCTTCCCAACGAGCACCTACCTTCACACCTCGAGGAGCCAGAAAAAGAACAGAGCAGACAGGACACACAACCTTCGTTTCTCCCGTGCAGAGAGGGTCCCTGCTGAGGACTGCCCTCCTCCTGCCACAGCGGTCAGGCCCCCGATGCGCCTGCTGGCCTGTCACTGCCCAGAGGGCGTCCCTCCTGAGCGAGCAGCAGGGACACAGCGCCCCTGGGTGGTTGGTCTGACCCGGTGCCAACTTCCTGACCACGTTTTCCCCTCCGGCCCGTGAAGGAGAAAAAGGAGGCAGGCCACCAGGTTCTAGCCGAGAGCCGCACATCCTCCCAGGAGCGGAGGGAGCACCGACAACGCCAGCGGAGGCACCTGCCTAAGCAAACAAGCGGGGACAGGAACGCCTCTGGGCTGCAGCCTCCGGAGCACAGCTCTTCCTCCGAGGGCCTCAGTTCTCTGACCTCAAGGGCCTGAGCCCCCCGAATTCTCTCCTCAAAGGCCTGAGCCCCCTGAATTCTCTCCTCAAGGGCCTGAGCCCCCCGAATTCTCTCCTCAAAGGCCTGAGCCCCCTGAATTCTCTGACCTCAAGGGCCTGAGCCCTGAATTCTCTCCTCAAAGGCCTGAGCCCCCTGAATTCTCTGGCCTCGTGTTGGCCAGAGACTGCTTTTGTATTCTTGTAAGGGAACCAAAAATGCAGGTTCTTTACTTTTTTCCTTGGGAGACCCACACTTTAAAAAGGTCCGTGTGCTTTAAAGAACCCCACTCTTCTGGGCTCTCTCAGGTCCGACCAGAGTTGGGGATCATCCTCACGGAGTCCCCGGTGTCCAATGACCTCCCTTGCTATGCTCACGGGACCAAGTAACCAAAATAAACCTTAAGATATTCAGATGCGGCCCGGAAACGGAGCGTTTAATGAGCTGTGAGCACAGACCGCCTGCGCCCCACGGCCCCCTAGCCCTTCCTGGGCCCGGACCTGGATGGGCTCCCAATTCAAGGCCCTGTCTCCCCTCCGGTCCGGCTTCCAGGAGCGCCGGGCCGGGAGCCTCGCCCGGGAACAAAGCAGCATGTATGGGTGGAGCCTGGCCACGTCCTGGCTCGGACCCGAGCAACCCAACTTCCTTCCTCTCGCCAGCCTTGTGCGGGGCAGTGACAGCGCTGCGGCGGCCGGCAGAGGAAAGGAAGCCTGGGGGCCGGGGCAGGGCTGCGGCGGACGTGCGGGGAGGGACGTACATGCGGGGAGGGACGCTGTGCTCGGTGCTCTCCCGGTCCAGAGCCTCCCTCCAGGGCTCACAGCGCTTCCAGCCGTCTTCCGTCTTAACCCAGCTCCATCCGGGAGATCGCCAGTCCTGCCCCAGAAACGGCATCGCTCTGCAAAACGGGATTCGAGTTTGAGAGGCACGTAAATCAGCACGTTTCTTTCCACTTGGGTCACTGCTCATTCACCTTTAAAAGTGAGTTCTTACTGCTGAAACCAGCGGATAGAGCGTCGGCCTGCGGACTGAAGGGTCCCAGGTTCGATTCCGGTCAAGGGCATGCACCTTGGTTGAGGGCGCATCCCCAGTGGGGGGTGTGCGGGAGGCGGATGATCTATGTTTCTCTCTCACTGATGTTTCTAACTTTCTGTCCCTCTCCCTTCCTCTCTGTGAAAAAACAATAAGATACATTTTTTAAAAAAGTGAGTTGTCACTTCGATGTCTGCATCGGCACTGAATGCTGGAGCGACACGGGCGATCACGCGTGGCCGTAACCCTGCCTCGGGGACGCGGAGCGGTGCGGTTCCAGCTCCATGCTGCTCAGGGCAGGTCCCAGGGCTGGCTCCCAGCTGGCGATCGGCGGGGTCGGGGGAGAGGGAGGACAGGGAGCGTTAGCGCCAACAGCGCTCTTGGCCAGAAACAGGAAGCCACAGAAAGGAAGCACAGTCGAGCCCATCAGCTGCAGGCAGGGTGATGTGGCTGCGGCGTAACGAGCAGCTGAGAAGTGACGGGGGACAGTCAGGCGAGGAGCCCAAGGGCCGGAAAGGAACCTCCAGGTGAGTGACTGGGTCACGCCTGAGCTTCCCTAGAAACTGGGGCTACCCCGTGAAGACCAGACTCACACTCAACACACGCATCCTGGGCCTCACATGCCATGTGTGCAGTGTTTCCCCTGTGGGTGGTCAGCTTGGTGACCCCAGGAAGAGGATTGCTTCACAACTACCAAAACGCTACGGATAATTCATGTCGGCTTCAAAAACGCTTCAGGGATGAACACAGTCGGCCTGACACTTCCAGCTGCTAAGTGGGCTGTATTTCCATGGGTTGAAAGAGTGAAATACAGCTACACGGACAGTGGAAATAACATTAGCACATTTCCAAAGTTTTCTTTGTAACAGAGGAAAACATTTGTCTCACGGCAGACGTGTGCATTCCATAGACTTGTCATGCTTTGAATTACAATAACATGCTCTTCGGATTACTTTAAAATATCCTCTCCTACAGACTGTGAACTGAAAAAGGAGACTTCATAAGCACAGACATCAGAAACAGCAGAAAAGCCATTGGGGTCGGGGCGGGGACAATTTCAAAGAAGCGGGTCTCAGATTTTCACAAATATTCCCGCCCGGCCGGGCGGCACGGTGGTCGAGCACCAACCTACGAACTAGGAGTTCACGGTTCAGTTCCGGGTCAGGGCACGCGCCGGCGGCTGCGGGCTTGATGCCCGGTGTGGGGCCTGCAGTAGGCAGCCAATCAATGATTCTCTCTCACCGATGTTTCTCTCTCCCTCCCGCTCTGAAATCAATTGAAAAATGCATTAAAAAAAAAAGAAAGGAAATTTCCAGTAAGGCATCAGCGAACAGTAGATATCAGTGAACTTTTAGAACGAGGATGAGCCTGGCCAGTGCCGCTCAGTGGTTTGAGCATCGGCCCATGAACCAGAGGCCACAGTTGGATTCCCGGCCAGGGCACAGGCCTGAGTTGGGGGCATGCAGGAGGCAGCCTCTCTCTCTCCCCCTCCCTCTCTCTGAAATAAAAAAAATAAATACAAAATAAATCAGGATGAGGATGACCCATCACTTTTTGAGAATCTATCTGTTCTGCCACAGACCTGAACTGTGGGAGTTTTATAAGTTTATTTTAATTAAATTACCTTTGTTTTGAGATTTTCAAAATGCAGAAATAAAAACGAGACATCACTGCTGAAAATTAAATATGTGAGAGCAACTATTCCCAAGGCGGCGGCTCAGCTCTGAAACAGCTGGTACAATCTCCAATTTTATGCCAGCTGATGCGGGAGCGCACACGGGCCCAAGCTCAACTAACGCTCCCCTTTGCGGGCAGAGCAGAGGGTGGGGCGCGGCGGGACAGGTCAGGAAGTGCATTCGCAGTGGAAATTCCTGACACGAGAGAGTCAGACTAATCAGGAAATGCCTCTCCTTCGGCAAGCATCCTTTCTGTTACCTCGTGCGAGCAGCAGCAGGCACCTGGCAGACCTCAGCACCGGTACGGCCTACTCGAACAATGCACCTGTCTGAGCTCCTGCAGGCCTCGCAGCGCCCTGCACAGCAGAAAACGTTCTCCCCCTCGTTTCACAGGGTTAACTCTCCAATTTGCTGGCGAAGGAACGGAGGCCAACAGCGTGGTGAAGCCAGCGTTTACACTGCGGACTGCCACTCCAGGCTCAATGCTGTGGCCTCCCATCTAACACAGAGGGAACTGCTAACTGACTGTCACACCCACGGCCACAAGATGGCGCGCCCAGTGCCCTCAGCCCCGCCGGGGCAGCAGGCGGGCGGCACGGCCGGGCCTATCCCCAGGCAGGTCTGGCCGCTCTGCGCACCTGCCTCCAGAGTCCCCCAGGGCCCCCCAGGGCCAGCCCAAGGTGCAGGCAAGCCTCAGCGGTTGGCGTCCCAGCCGCCCAGGGCCGGCCTGAGATGCAGGTGAGCCTTGGATGGCAGCTGAACAGGTGTCCAGGGCCGGCTGAGGCTTGCGCTGCCGGCAGTGAGAGCAGCAGAGGTGTGACGGGGGCATTGCCTTCCCCCTGATTGCCAGGTCGCCTTCCGCCCCTGAGGGCTCCTGGACTGTGGGGCGGGGGGTGGGGGGAGGCCAGGCTGAGGAACCCACTTCCAGTGCATGAATTTTCATACACCGGGCCTCTGGTATTTTTATAACAGCATTAGTGGCCTGGTGCACGAAATTCATACACGGGTCCCTCTGCCTGGCCTGCATCCTCTCCAATCTAAAACCCTCCAGGGATGTCCGACTGCAGTCAGACATCTCCCTCGCAATCTGGGACTGCTGGCTCCTAACGGCTCACCTGCTTGCCTGCCTACCTCTAACCATTCTACCTGCTGGCCTGATAGCCCCCAACTGCCCTCCCCCTGCCGGCCTGCTCACCCCCAACCGCCTCTGCCTGGGCCCCACCACCATGGCTTTGTCCGGAAGTACATCCAGAAGGTCTCCCGGTCTAATTAGCATATTACCCTTTTATTAGTATAGACAGCCTGAACACCTTATGAAACAGATGTCACAGAACTGCAGATTTTTCTTATCACTTATCTTATGTTACACATATACCAGAAATAATCTAGAGTAACCACTAGTCCTTCCTATCTAATAAAAGGGTAATACGCAAATCAACTGAAGGCCAGAATGACCGGTCGCTATGACGCACACTGACCACCAGGGGGCAGACATTCAAGGCAGGAGCAGCCCCTTGGTGGTCTGGGAGTGCAGCTTAGCCAGAAGCCAGGCTCTTGGCCAGCGAGCGCAGCCCCCACAGCGCTAAAGACCTCAGAGGGGATGTCTTACTGCCAGCTTTGGCCGCTCCCTGCAAAAGGGGGTCCATGCCTGCGAGCGGGCCCTGCAGGGACCCCCCCCCCCGCCCCCGCCGCGCCCCCGTGCACAAACGTCCTGTACCGGGGCTCTCATTTAAAAATAAAAACACGAAGACAAGGAAAACCTGACAGGCAATGTAGCTCAGTAAACCTTCAAAGGCTGCCCTGGGCAGTGGCTCAGTGGTTAGAGCGTTGGCCCTGAGACCAAAGTGTCTCCGGTTCAATTCCTGGTCAAGGGCGCGGACCTGGGCTCAGGTTTGATCCGTGGCCCCGGAGGCAACCAGTCAGTGTGTCTCTCCTACTTCTCTCTCTCTCTTTCTCTCTCTCTCCCTGCCCCCCTTCCCTCCCTTCTAGTCTCCCAGAGAATAAGAAAAATCAATGGAGAAAAAGAAAAGTATCCTCGGGTGAGGATTAACAACAAAAAAAGATGAAGGGAAAAGACTACATACACTTTGCTATTTGTTTTTAAGTCAGAGGGAAGGGGAACGGAGCGACTCTGCAGCAGGCACTCAACAGTAACCGAGTGCTGGCCAGGAGCTCCCCTATAAACACACTGCGGACAAATAAGAGCGGGCTGTGAGGCCATTAAGGCACTTTCAGAGCAAAAAGCTGGCAAATGAGCCCCCCTTATTTTTCATTTCTCGTCATTAATTTTATTTCAATATCCCATATAGGCCGGCGTATACGACGATGACCGGAACGGATGCTGACAGGAGGAAGATAACAAACAATCAGGGAGAGCAAGTGCCGGGCAAGTCCCTGGTGAGTTAGCAATGCCCATCCTAACTGCAAGCTACGGTATTTTTACACCTGGCGTATAAGATGACCCCGACTTTTTGAGAAGATTAAAAAGTCGTCTTATAGGCCGGAAAATACGGATTTTACTGTGTGTGTTTTTTTTTACAGAGAGGAAGGGAGAAGGATAGAAAGTCAGAGAGAAACATCGATCAGCTGCCTCTTGCACACCTCCTACTGGGGATGTGCCTGCAGCCAAGGTACATGCCCTTGACTGGAATCGAACCCGGGACCCTTCAGTCCTCAGGCGCATGCTCTATCCACTGAGCCAAACCGGCTTCAGCCTCATCATTAATTCTGAAAAAACAGTTTTCCTTGTAAGGGAGTCACTCGTCCTCACCTGGATGACCATTTGACCTTCCTTACCACTTTGTTTTCCTTGCAAGACTCCCCAGTCATTTAGGACCCAACGTGAATGTGGACTCAAGAGCGGAAGTACTGGGTCCAGAAAGAACATCCAGAAAGGACACCGAGCCCTAGCCGGTGTGGCTCAGTGACCGGCGCAGTGACCAGCGCGTTGATCTGTGGACCGAAAGGTCCCAGGTTCGATTCCAGGCAGGGCACAGGCCTGGGTTGCAGGCTCCATCCCCAGTGGGGGGCGTGCAGGAGGCAGCCATTCAATGATTCTCTCTCATCACTGATGTTTCTCTCTCTCTCCCTTCTCCCTTCTTCTCTGAAATCAATAAAGATATTAAAAAAAAAAAAAAAGGAAAGAAAAGAAAGGACACTGAGGGCTGAGCCAGAACCGGGTCTGCTGTCCCGACGCCTGGACACGGACGGCGTGTAGGAAATGGGGCGAGATGGCCAGGACAGAAATGTGTTTTCCGACCAGGGCGGCCCGGCCGGTTGGGGTTTGGGGGGAAAGGGGGTTCGCCAGAAGGAAACGGCGCCGGGGAACCCGAGTTTGGGGACCAGTCTGCGCGGTCCGGGAGGCGCTGGGGCCGGCACGGAAGCATCTAACGGAGCTCAGAGCGGGGCCGGGGAGGGCGGGGCGGGGACGGCCCGGGATCAGGGTACCCCTGGCAGGGGCGGCGAAGGGAGGGCCCTGGGTCGGCGCCGTGAGCTGGGGTGGGGTGGGGGGGGGCGCCCGGTGCGGGATGCCCGGCCCTAGGACGCCGGGCGGAGGAGGCGGGGCGCGAGGGCCGGCCGAGTCCCGCAGAGGCCCCACCGGGCGCCGCCACGCCCTGCCCCGGGGGAGGCGGGCTCCGGGGGCCCCACCCGTCCCTACCTGCGCGCCGAGGGTCCCCCTTCCCGCCGGGATCGCAGACACCGCGGGGTCCCACCTGACAGCGGCGGCGGCGGCGGAGGCGCGTCCGGGTTTATTGCCGGAAGTCGCTGCCGAAAGCCCCGCCCTCAATCGTGATTGGCCGACGCGGTCCGCGTGACCGTGTTGCTACCCGGGTCCGGAGACCGGAGGCGCGGGCATGCGCAGTGGGGCTTCCCTCGCGTCCGGGGCTTCCCTCCCGCCCCTCCCGCAGGGGACGCCTTGCCGGGAGTGGAGGCCCCGGACATGCGCAGTGGGTCCTGCTTCCTCCTCCCGCCCTGCAAGTTGGGGCGCGGGGTGGGAGCCGGAGCCCGGCCCGTGGGCGATCGCAGCGGACGGCTTCTGTGTCCTGATGGCCGCCTGGACTGCGGCCCGACCGACCCAACCTGGTCCAGTTTCCAGGACAAACACTGAAACCCCGAAACAGCCAGGGCAACCGAGATCCGCTTTCAGACCTGTGCACCGGGTTATCTTTTTTTTATTTTTTCCATCCCTCAACTTTCTTTTCTTTATTTTTTAAAAAATATATTTTATTTATTTTTCACAGAAAGGAAGAGAGGGATAGAAAGTCAGAAACATCGATGAGAGAGAAACATCGATCAGCTGCCTCTTGCACACCCCCTTCTGGACATGAGCCCGCAACCAAGGCACATGCCCTTGACCGGAATCGAACCCGGGATCTTTCAGACTCCAGGCACACGCTCTATCCGCTGAGCCACACCGGTTTCGGCATGCACCGGGTTATCCTTTACATGTAGGTTGAGGCGCAAGTGCTGGGCACTTATAAGCAATTCAGATTATTGTTCAGATCTTTCTAGAAGGTTGGAATCTCTGGGTCTTCCGCCAAAGAGAGGAACCCCCCCCCCCCTCCATCAGGCTGCAGGTGCATGCAGGTCACAGGGGGTCAGAGTCCAGCTGTGAGCAGGGCTGCTGAGGTTGGGTCCAAGAAAGACTGCTGACGAGGTGTGTGAATTCACAGTTGCCTTACCCCGTTTTGCCTCATTTTCCTCACCAATGAGATGGGAACAGCAGGATTTTATTTTTTTTATTTTTATTTTTTATATATTTTATTGATTTTTTACAGAGCGGAAGGGAGAGGGACAGAAAGTCAGAAACATCGATGAGAGAGAGACATCGATCAGCCGCCTCCTGCACACCCCCTACTGGGGATGTGCCCGCAGCCAAGGTACATGCCCTTGACCGGAATCGAACCTTCAGTCCGCAGTGCGACGCTCTATCCACTGAGCCAAACCGGTCTCGGCGACAGCAGGATTTTAATAAGGATTAAATGAATTAACCTATGCAAAATATTTAAAACAATGCCTGGTGCATGGTGAGCAGTAGGTACGTATCCGACCTTAGTACTTTTCTTTATCAAATGCGTTTTAATAATTGGAACATACTGCAGGAAGCATTTTAAAGATATATTTTTATTGATTTCAAAGAGGAAGGGAGAGAGAGATAAAAACATCTCTCTCTGATGATGAGAGAATCATTGATCGGCTGCCTCCTGCACGCCCCCTATTGGGGATCTAGCAGGCAGCCTGTGCATATGCCCTGACCGGGAATTGAACCCTGACCTCCTGCTTCACAGGTCGATGAATGGAAGTAAGAACTGTGTGTCACTGGCTCATGCGCATCGTGCGACCCAGGAGTTCACAGCTCCCTCCGTGACAGGACTGGGTTGCGTTTTCTCACTGTTGGCATTTCTTGCTGTTTTCCACAGTGTGGGGACAAAGCTATCTCTTTCCTTGTTCAAGCGTGTGGTATTTTTCTGCTGGATCGGATGGATGGGTCCGCATCAGCTGCAGGAGTGGCGATGTCTGTGGGGAAGGAAGCAGCGTGCTCAGCTGTGCGGAGGGGACCTCATGCTCCTGCACACTCGGGATTGTGCTCTGAGAGAGCATCTTGGATCAACCCCAGGAGGCGGGGGGCGGGGGGGGGGGGAAGCAGCCCTCTGGCCAGGCAGGTGTGGCTCAGGGGCTGAGCATCGACCTGTGAACCAGGAGATCCCCCATCGATGCCCGGTCAGGGCACAGGCCTGGGCTGCGGGCTGGATCCCCAGTGTGGGGCGTGCAGGAGGCAGCCGATCCATGATTCTCTCATCATTGACATCTCTCTCTTTCCCTCTCCCTTCCTCTCTGAAACCAATAAAAATGGAAAAAGAATGTGGAATGGGGATCTCGTGGGGTTTGGAATGAGTTCACAGAGACACCGAACAGACCTGTTCAGTCCTACACGGAGCGGGACTCGCCGGTTCCCTGGACATCCCTGCAGCCCTCGGACTGCACCGAGGCTGCACCGAGGAGGGGCAGGGGCCCTTGTCTCCTAAGACCTTTCCGAAGGAAGCTGGGGCCCTCCTGAGCCCCCTGAAAGGGAGGGGAAGGGCAGTATGGGCCCTGGGCAGTATGGGATGATAGGAGTTCTCAGCAACCTCACGGATGGAAAACCACGTGCCACTTGCTGTCACCAGAGCACCTGCGTGGCCCGGTGCTGAGTGCGGGTGGTCTGAGATGCCAGAGCCCAGCCTCTGCCAGCACGTGGCCTGCTGGAGCTCAGGCTGAAGTGGGGGCCCAGCACCGACTGCAGGCAGCGTTGCCCAGTGTACCCTGGAGACTGTCCAATCCGCTCCTGAAACCTCCTGCCCAGGACGACCCCCTCCCCCCCTCCCCCAACAACAACATTCCAGTCTGGTTCCATCACCTGGACCAGTACGTGGACTCCCCAGCACCTGTCTTCCTGTGATGCCATTCCGCTGAGCAGTGTCCTCAGAATGGCCCTGTGGGATTCCCTTCTCTCCCCAGGCAGCCTCGGGGCTGATGGGACTGCTCCCCATAACTACTTGGTGTGGCCTATTGGGGGTGGGGGGGGCGGGGATGGGCCATCTCCGGGCCTTGCTTTGCTGCCCTGAGTGGCATTCTAGAATGTGGCAGGAGCTCGCTCTGCAGGAGAAAACCTTCTTGCAGAAGAGACTTGAGCACGGACTCGGAAGACGGGGAGTGGATTTGGAAGCTGTTGTTGTGAGGATGAAATCAAGTCGCCCTGGCTGGTTTGGCTCAGTGGACACAGGAGGCCTGTGGGCCAAAGAGTCCTGGGTTCAATTCCAGCCAAAGACAGGTACCTCGGTTGCGGGATCCTCCCCAGCCCCGCTCCGGTTCCAGCCAGCTCCTGCGGAAGCGGTGGGCGGCCTACTGCATGCGATATCGCGTGATGGGCTACTAGTATACATATATTTTTAAACTGATTTCAGAGAGGAAACATTGAGGGCACACACACATCCAGTGCATAGCAGCACCCCATTGTCCGGGAGGAAGGCTACTTATCACTGGCCTTGCTGGAACTGCGGGCGCATGGCTGAGTGAGAATCCACCTATGATTTAGTCAATTTCATTCTAGTTCTTAACTTCTCTGTGGGGCCAAGGCTCTGAGGGTCGTGGGAGCTGGCTCTCTGCTCCTCTGCAAAGCGGTCCTGTGGCCTCGGCAGCATGTTCCTGGTGCACTCCGTACTTTGCTGCAGAGTTGAGATGCTGATTTCACCTTGTTCTTCTGTTTCTCTCCCTTCACAGCCTCTCCGTCCTCCAGCCCAGGAGCCGCAGGAAGCAGGAGGCCTCAAGGCTGCTAGTCGGACTCTTATTTTTTATCACAACCTCAGCCAGAGGAGTGCTCCTGGCTGACACAGCGGATGAGTGACGCTGCGGAGGATAAGCTGTCTATTAATGAAATGCACTACCCCACCCATGTCCAACTCACAGGCTAACACAGGCCGAATAAACAAGGTTTGAGCTTATGGGGCCGCAAAAAGACAAAAGCTTCAGTTTTCAAGGAAATGTGGGTTTATTTCGACAGAGACATGCTGAATACAAAGGGCTGAAATAAATGAGTAATTAACACAAAAATAATAGAATATTTAACCAAAATCAATATTTTTTTCTTGGACATTAACTCACCAGACACTGAATAACTGCACACATTAATAAGCATAACACAAATAAACCTATTTTTCTTGTTCTCCAAAAGCGAAATATTTCCTGTTTCGCACACCAAACAAGTCAGTCCAAGACTGATGAGGTGGCCATCGGCTGCTAAAATATACGCTGCTGGTATTAGTGGGGAGAAAGGGTGCACTTGCGAGTAAGGCTCGTAAGAGAAATGAATGCAGCACCATTATAGTAACCAGCCATTAGCAAAGTTGTAATTCATTATTAATACCTAGTGGCCTGGTGCATGAAATTCGTGCATTGGGGGAGGTCCCCTCAGCCTGGCCCGCACCCTCTCCAATCTGGGACCCCTTGGCTCTTGCAATCTGGGACCGCTGGCTCCTAATCACTTGCCTGCCTGCCTGATTCCCCCTAGCCCTTCTGCCTGCCTGCCTGATTGCCCCATAACCACCTCTGCCTGCTGACCCGATCACCCTTAACTGCTCCCCTGCTGGCCCAATCACCCCTAGTTGCCTCTGCCTCACCCCACCACGCCAAGGACTCAGGATTCCTTCCTCTTGTCAGTTGCAGGCACCCGGGACCCAGGCTTCCTTCTTCTGGCCGGTCTCAGGCACCCAGGACCTAGGTCAGCTTTGCCAGGGCTGGCTGCAGCTGCAGCTGCAGGGGATCATGGGTGGGCAGCTTCACCTGGGCTGCGGCTGCAGCCGCTGGTACCCGGGATAGGCGGCTTGTCCCTTTCCTGGGCTGTTAGCCTGGCTGGTCCTCATTCCTCTCTAGGGAGCTCATTTGTGCCTGGCTGGTCCCCATACCTCTCTCCCCAGTGTTGAGTGTCTGAGCCGTTAGGGTGTGACAGTGTGAGGGTGTGATGTCATTTGCATGTTAGCTCTTTATTATACAGGATTATATGTAACGGGATACTGTAAAAAATTCAAGTGATGAAATTTTTATGGAAGTGTTTCTTACATACTGTTGTATTGGCTGGCCCGTAAAAATATTTGTTGCGGGCCACAGTTTGACATACTTGAACTGCCCTGTCTGGCCGGCCCACAGAGTCTGGGTCTGCGAGGCCCTCAACAGGGGAGCCCTATCGTTTCAGGGCTCCTATGGCTATTGAACGATCTCTGGGCCTCTCAGGACCCTTCTCCTGTGGGCGGCCCCGGTCTGTGGACTTCTAATCAGTGCCAGCCTTTTTTGGGCCCCTGCTGGGACTTGACGTACTTTAGGGGTACAGACAGGAGCTCTGAAGGCCTTCTTCTGGCCTCCATTTCTACCTGGGACCGTTCTAGGGCTCGAACGCACACAGAAATTCTACAAGGGTTCAGGTAGGCAGGTGGGGACACCCTCTCCAGCCTTCCCTTCAGGGTTGGGGGTGGGGAACGTCTGGCCCATGGGCCGTTTTAAGGCCCATAAAATCCTTTGGTCTGGCCTTGCCGAGGCAATAGGGGTGGTGAGTTCAATGAAAGTTTGGCCAAGTGGAGCAGGCTCATTTTCAAGGTGATGATTTTATATGGCTCTTGGCAGGACAGATGCTCCCCACCCCTGCTGGTGGGACCCCAGTAAAGTGGTGGCCACTGCACCCCAAGACTGAGCTTTCTTCCCCAAAGCACCACTCTGAGAGGGAGCTCATTGGTGACCTCATCGGTCTAGAACAGTGGATCATAGCATGGGGCACATGCCCACAGTGGGGCAATTGATGTTTAAAGGGGCAATTTGAGAATGACTTATTAACAGTGAACTTTTTGCATTTCTTAGGTTCTAGAGGCCTCATGTTCAGTATATACATAGATGCGACATATTTGTGCATTTAAGTTTTGAAACTTTATTTGCTCTTTTGTCAGATCACTTCATATGATTATTTTTTAAAACAATTTTTTAGTGATTTTTGTCCTAAGTTCTTCAGCTGTCCTTTCGCTCTATTATTTTTCTCTTTCATGCATTCCATGCTCTTTGGAAGCTTGTTTAGACCAAGTGAATGGCCTTTTAGGCTTCCTCCACCTGAATAGAAGTCCACTTTAAAAAAATATATTTTATTGATTTTTTACAGAGCAGAAGGGAGAGGGAAAGTCAGAAACATCGATCAGCTGCCTCTTGCACGGCCCCTACTGGGGATGTGCCCGCAGCCAAGGTACATGCCCTTGACCGGAATCGAACCCGGGACCCTTCAGTCCGCAGTCCGACGCTCTATTCACTAAGCCAAACCGGTCTCAGCTAGAAGTCCACTTTTTGAATAAGAATTATATGTCACAGAGCGGGGGTGGGGGGGCACCAGGATTTTAGAGATGCTTAGGTGGGGCATGGCCAAAAAAGGTCTACAACATCAGCCATTGAATCAGAAGAACACATTCTAAATAACTTGGAAACCCATAAAGGTAAGTCCAGTCAAGCATTGCACTGAACACAGTCTGACTCCTAAGTAAGTAAATCACGTGGGTGCCATTAAAGACCGAGGAGGTTCCCTAGTTCTCTTCAGCAGGTCTTCTTCGGTACGGCCTTTTAGGAAGGAAGAGGGCAGACCCTCTTGCTGTGCATTCTCTGTAGCCCTACCCGGAGCCACCCTAATCCGAAAAGCAGCAAGGCCTCTGGGAAAAGACACCAACCCTGCTTCTGAGACTTGTAGGAGGGGAGGATGAAAGGAAACGCCAGTTTTCCCGAATTGTGTCTACGTGATTTGCCTAATTAGGTGGGAAATACGTTGTTAAAGTGGCAGGATGGATTAGATTTACCTTGAGGGCATTCATGTCATCCAGGTGGGTCCTTGGATGATCCAATGAGATTATGTGCCTGCTGAGATTACCTATCTGAGTAGGTTTTATTGTTGACTCGAGTATATTATTGATGGGATCATCAGCTGCGAATAAAGAGTGCTGGAGATCAGATTGAGGCTCAGTCTGAAGCGAGAAGCAGCTCCAAGCTCCAAAGTGTGGAGACAGGACCTCCGTAAAGAATCGGCCGCTTGTCTTTCCCATCCCTTGCGTTCTGGTAAGCACCGACGGCTTTTCCCAGGAGGGCCAAACTTCAGTTATTCCGACATTGAATTGTGACTGGAAAGTGGGTGTGTAGGCTGATCTCAGGCAGTTGATAGCAGGGCAGGTTAGGTGGTGATGAACATGGAGTTTCTCTGAAACTGTAATTGTAACAGAATGGACAGAGGGAAGTGTGCTTAACCTTACAATGCGCAGCACGACTTTCTACAGTGAGACCAGCACAGGAGACAGTAAATGCCTAAGTAAAACAGGAAAATGTGAATAGAGTGACAAGTGGTAACCAGGGAGGGAACAGGAAACCTAATCTCGTCAGGGAGGATTTGGTGATAAACTGAAGACGAGTGGGTATGGAGAGTGAATGTGTGGGGAGAAGAGCTCTATGTAGAGAGTGGAGCAAAGGATGATGGTGTTTGCATGCCCCACCAGGGATTGAGCCTGCAGCCTGGGCATGTGAGCTGACCAGGAATGGAACTGTCATCTCCTGGTTCATCGGTCATGGCTTGACCCCTGAGCCACTGCAGGGGTGCCAGGACAGTGCTCTTAAAAAGGAGAAAAGAGGGGTCAGGGGAGATTTTTGAGCTGTTCCCATGGTGTTTGTTGTTCTTTGCAATGGACACTGAGGAGTGGCCAAAATACACTGAAGTCAACCAGGAGCTTAGATATCACAGAGAAGCAAAGGTCCCCAGGGGAGGTCAGAGTCCAAATCTTTGGTTCCAAGGGGAAGACGAAGACATGTGCCTTAGGAGTTCCATGGGAAGAACCTGGTGGTGTTAGCAAGATGTATTTATGGGGAGATAACTGCTTACCTCAGCAAGTCAGAGGGAGGAAATGTGAGAAAACAGGAACTGCCTTTCAGCTTTCTTTTTGATGGCAAACTGAAGCAGAAACTACAGATAAATATAAGTGAAAATGGAAGAGACATAATCTATAGTCATAGAAGCATAATATGCTAATTAGACCAGATGTCCTTCCCTCCTTCCAGATGAAACGAGGCTTCAAGGGAAGCCTGGGTCCCGGTGCCTGTCATTGGCTGGAGGGAAGCCTGGTTCTGGGTCCTGGAGGCAAGCTAATGCTGGCAGCCCTACTCTTGCACAAATTTCATGCATCGGGCCTCTAGTAATTTGACTAGAAAAAGTAGGAGAGGTGGCTGGTAAACCAGATTTTCAACATATAACTGATAACAGTTTCCAAGCATGGAAAGGGAGGTTGAACATGTGTAGTAGGAAGTTTCTTTTCAAAAGGAGTAGTGGGAGGTTATGAATGCAGGGGTGGTTGTTGACTTCCTGGCAGGGAGCTGAGGCAATTCCTCAGAGGATTTAATTCATCTGTGTAGTAGGAGGGAACCCCATCTGTCTACAGAAAGCCATAGTAGGGTGCATGCGTGCTCTGCAACTCCTGGGGAAGGCTCGGAGTTAAGTCCAGTATAGGACGGCCAGATGCATTAGAAAGGCTCTGGGAGGAGAGTCAGCTTAGACCAGGATCAATATCCTACTCATGAGCTTTGTCAGGCGCAGCTCCTGAATTGAGAATGACCTGGGGCCATTGGGATTGCGGTCAGAATGGCCATGAGGATGCTAGGTCCCACTTAATATGCATGGCAGTGAGTTAATGTGGACCAGTCAGTCAGTCAAAAATGACTGTGAGGTTCGGTAGACTGACGGACTACAGATTCCCAGGTGGCAGGGGAATCTGGGCTTGGGGACTAGCTCTGTGTACCAACTGAAAGGAGAGAAGGCTGTAGTTACAGAAAGGAGTCTGGTTACTGACCCAAGAGTTGACAATTTCTGGTTAAACCCGGGAGTGGTGTGTAACCCTCAAGATGGTAATGGTCATGCTTAGAAATTTGTTTCAAAAACAACTTAAACGCAAATTAAAATTCTAGCTGTGCCATTTTTTAGCCACACGATTCTGCCACGTTACTAAAGCTTTCTGAATGCCTGATCATGCTTGTTAAATTGGCAAATGAACCAACCAAACCAGCAGGGATCTCCCGAGGATCAGCAAGGCCTGTTCATGTTATGTACGTCTGCAAGCAGGGAGTCACGTTTAACAACAACAACAAAAAAATATTTTTCTCTGGAATCCAGATAGGAGGGAGGGAGGTGAACAGCCGTTGAGAAGACTGGCAGAACAGTGCACAGGCCACACATCCAGCCCAGAAGATGGGGAACTGCCTCCGATTCCTCCGACCCCGCCCCTCGTCCGATACCTTGGAGCAAAAAGTCAGGAGAGCTGCAAGAATCCGCCTCATACAGCAACTGCCAATGGGCGTTTACGACGAAAAAAGAGACGGAGAAGACAGCGCCCAGGAGTGTGCGATCTGTTTGATGGAGTTTGTCCCTGGAAACACCATCCGGTGTTTGCCATGCAGGCACCTGTTCCACATGGACTGCATAGACAAGTGGCTGATGAGCGGCACCACGTGTCCCTGCTGCAGGTGGCTGGTGATGAGAAGCCATCAGCCCTAGGAGATGGACTGCGCCAAGAGTTCTGGTGTGATTTCCAGTGAATCACCATCTTTATTTTGTTATTATTATTTTCTAAATATATTTTATTGATTTTTTACAGAGCAGGAGAGGGATAGAAAGTCAGAAACATCGATGAGAGAGCGACATCGCTCAGCCGCCTCCTGCACGCCCCCTACTGGGGATGTGCCCGCAGCCAAGGTACATGCCCTTGACCGGAATCAAACCCGGGACTCTTCGGTCCGCAGTCCGACGCTCTATCCACTGAGCCAAACCGGTCTCGGCGAATCACCATCTTTAGACTTTCGTCTTTTGCCACTGAGCCTAGCCAGGGATTAGGAATTCATTATCAGGCACAAAGGTTTCCTTAAAAGATCTAGATGTAGCTCTACTCCCTGTCTCTGGAATTCAATAAAAAAAAAAAAGATTAAAAGTGTCATCTTATTGTTCCTGTCCCTGGGAATTGTGAGGTGTGACAGTAGCTCTGCGTGTTTGTATGATGTGTGTTGAAGATTAGGAATGAGATGTTTTCTACATGAAAAATGTCTCCCACCCAAATTCCTGTCTCAAGTTGCTGGTATTTAGATCAAGGTTTCATCTAAAGGTATGTTTCCTGGCCCGGCCATGTGGCTCTGTGGTTGAGGGTCTACCTATGAATCAGGTTACGGTTCAATTCCTCTTCAGGGCACATGCCTGGGTCGTGGACTTGATCCCCAGTGGGGGGCTTTCAGGAGGCAGCTGATCAATGATTCTCATTTATGTTTCTCTCTCCCTCCCACTGAAATCAATAGAAATATTCTTTTAAAAAGGTGTTTCCTAAAACAAATATGTATAAAGGAAGAATATTTTCAAATTATCCTTCAAAATGGTCCCTGTTCTCCATTGCTTAATTAGATGTTTTGACTTTTTGTTTGCTAAGTCCAATCAAGATGAGGGGTTAACTTTTTGCTAAATCCAAACAAGATGAAGGCTGGGGATGCCCAGGGGAGGCACCAGGTTTAATGCCGGTGTGATTAGGGTGTGTCCATGGAATTCACCGGTGACTGGGTTTTCCCTGTTTCTCTTTATCCTCAACAAGCCCGAGTGTGCAGACTTTGGGAGAAGAGACCAGAGAGCTCCTTTCCTGTGGAATGTGTATCAGAGTGTAGCAGTGGGCCATATTGTGCCATTTGGGATCTGGTGAATCTTCCATTAAACCAGAGGTCAGCTACTTACTTTCACTCTATTGCCATTGGACAAGTCTTATCAAAAAGTTCAATTTTCTACCAAAACAGTAACTTAAAATATGCAAACTCATTTCCCATTAACTTCTCCAACTCTACATTCTGATGCAGGGGACTCAAGTAGTAGGAGGCAACCCCATCTGTCTACAGAAAGCCACAGTAGGGTGCATGCGTGCTCTGCAACTCCTGGAGAAGGTTCAGAGTTAAGTGCAGTACAGGACGGCCACACGCATTAGAAAGGCTCTGGAGGGGAGTCAGCTCAGACCAGGATCAATATTCTAGTCATGAGCAGTCTCTGAATTGAGAATGACCTGGGGCCACTGGGATTGGTATCTGGAGCAGTCGTGGTACAATGGTCAGAATGGCCATGAGGATGCTAGGTCCCACTTAATATGCATCGCAGAGAGTTAATGTGGATTAGTCAGTCCAACGGGTGCTGTTGATCTGCCAAATTGAGTCATTGAACTGATCAATCATTTCAGTAAACAGAATCTGAGGTCATTTTGTTGACAACTCAATCTTTGCAGAAATAATCAGTCATTAGCAACATTCAGTGTTCTTACTTTTAACCACGGGCCAGGAGAATCACCCATGCCCCCTGCCTTTTCCACTTTGCTTGGCAGCAGACAAGCCTGAGTCAATAAGGGTGTGGCTAAAAAAAAGGTGTGGCCAGAGAGGGGGAGAAGGGCCTCACTCTGAAATGAGCAGAGGCTGGTAGTATAGGGCCTGCTAGGGGTGGGATCCTAAAAGGTGTGGTATGAGTAGGCTCATGCCTCTTCTGCCCTACCTCCAGGCATTTCTGGGTCTGTCTTTCATTTCTCCCGTTTTTGCTTTGGGATTGTTGCTTCAAAGTGGCTTTAGTTCTTCCCACTGGTGGAGAACTTAGCATCTTTAATTGACAAACTGATCAGGCTTTCTACCATAGGTCTTTGTTACTCAGCCCCTAATCTTTTGCCCGAGTCAGTGCCACAAGTCCCTAACCTCTGAGCCATCCAGACCCTGGATTACCTGGCCCCTCCCACTTCTAATCCTGGCAGGGCCCATGGGCATGACTCTACTGGTGCTCCATGGGTGATGACTGTTGACTGATGCCAGGCAGAAAAATTACTTCTCACCTCACACACTCACTGACCCAACACTTATCACAACACCCTCTCAACACAGGTCAGCTCTACCACAGTCAAACGATAACACGTAAAACAACAATGTTCCATCACACGTGGACCTTCCACAGTGAGCATGTACTTTCACAGAGACTATAAAGGCCTACACCCTCTGAGTCACACACACACTAAGGGAACACACCTGTATGTAGATCACATAAGAACCATATGCCCCCTGAAATCATTACAGGAATTCCTGGCTATGCCTATGCGAGCTTTGACACTGGGGCATTTCACAATTCAGCAGCAACAAGGGAGAAGCAAATGGCAGAGGAAAAAAATGTGTGATTTCCATCAGGGCCAGCGGTACCACATGGTAAAAGAGATGAGATCTACGTGTGGTTGTCTGATACCATTGCATCCAAAAAAATTAGGAAAGTGCAGATAATTAAAGCAGGTTCTTATGAGAAAGCATCAAGGTTTTAATGTGATTCCATGTTTTGGATTGTGGAGAACTTTTCTTATATAATAGTCATTATTACCGGCAAAATTCTTTTTTAAAAAAAAATTATTCCTCACTCCAGGGTATTTTCCCATTGATCTTTAGGGAGAGTGGGAGAGAGGGAAAGACAGAGAAACATCGATGTGGGAGAAACACATTGATTGGTTGCCTCCTGCACCAGTCCTGACCAGGGCCCAGGCTGGGGAGAATCCTGAAACCAGAGTGTGTGCCCTTGACTGGAATTGAATCCAGAACAAAGGGTCGCAGGCCAACAATCCATCCACTGAGACTAACCAGCTAGGGTGTCAAGATTCTGATTTAAATATTTTACATAACAAAAATAGAGGTAAACCATTCTTTCGTTTAGAATATTTCAATGTAACACTAATATTACAGTTTAAAAACATGGTTTTGTGCCTCCTATGTTTTAACTCACATTTAATATTTTATAACTCACCCAAATACATGTGTTTATACTAGTGTAAGCAAAATGCAATTTGACCAACCTGTTTAATTTTTACCACCAATGCTTGCATTTTTCCAGTATTAATCATTTTAGTTTGACCATATTACTTCTAACAAAATTGTGCATTCTACACTCCCAAAGTGCTTCACAATTGTGAATTTTATCTTATGTTTTCAGTAACAAATCTTTGGTAAAATTATGGCTATTTTGCTTAATTGTTTGCTCAATGGTCCAATAATTTTAGCCAGTCTAAAATTTGTAATATGAAATCCATCTACAAGTTTATCTACTTTCTCAGTGTGAGATAATTAGTGCTAAGTAATGAGAAGCCACTGAAGATTCCATAATTTGTTAGTGAGTATTCAAATGCAAATCCTCACCTGCTTTATAAGTGCTAATTAATAACATTTTATAATTTTCCATAGAATTTTTCAGCAGATTATCTGCTAAATCTTCAAAAGGCTCTGCCCTCCTGCTATTAGATTTCTTCCACTTATTTCGTTTTAGCAGTTAACTGACATTCAAATTTTTTGTGCAAACCAACATTAGTGCTAGGTTGAATAGTGCACAATGATTATAGAATTAGAATCTTTTTCCTCTGCAGTTTACTAATTTGTATAAAGGATAAATTATAAAGTAAGATATTCCTACATTGATTACATACATAGAATTTCTCTGACCTGATTTCTCCGTTCATTCATGGGTTAGATGAACTAAATCTTTTGTCTAGCTGAGAGATCCGATTCTGGTTCCAGCCCTATAACTTTTAAGGGAAAACACAGCAAGAAGCTTATAAAAGAAATTGCTCAGAGAACATCTCAAGCCACTAAGAATCTGCTTCTTGTCAGCTGGCTTCACCTTCATCAAGTTAATAGTACTTACTTGTTCTCATCCCATCCCACTATATTCTGGGTTAGTCCCAGCTCAGATCCTGTGCTTGGAATAACAGATTCCCATTTCAGAGTCTTACTTAAGCTCTCAATGACAGTTAGAAATGGGATCTACATTTCATGGGCCCACACCTCATGTTGTCTAAGGACTGAAGAATCAGTAAAGGCCTTCCCACATAGAAATGGGATCTGGCTCTCGACTGGGATCAACTTCCAGACAAGACCTTGCTTGTATGGAGTATCAGTCAAATTGTGTGATGGTGGCAGAAGCAAAGAAGGAACTCATGTGGACTCCAGCTCTCAGATGGGAGTCCTGACCGAGGACCGGAACCAGGGTCAGGTCAGCCCCAGAGCCAGGCCAAGTCACTCAGTGATGGGATCACAGTGCTCTAAAATCCCTGCCTCAGTGTGTATGTGTGTGTGTGGTGACAGTGGCTCTATTCAGCAATGCCTCCTGGTCCAGGCAGAAGTCCAGATGCTGCTATACTGAGGACCTGCAGGCCCCACCTCCCTACCACAGGTCCCCAGCCCTTGCTTCATTGCAATCTCCTACTCTGCCAGCTCACCGGATACACTGCTGGCACCATGCCCCTCTAACTCCACTCACCAAGGCATTTTGCTTAACAGAACTGTGTAATAAAGATCCCAACACATTCATCAAGTTTGAGTTCTCCAGGTCAGTCCACTGTCTAGTTTGTCAAGTAGTTGCCATACATATGGGTTCTCTACATTTTGAACTAACTTTGATTAAATGAAAAATGAACAAAGGCTCTTCCACACCGATTACAAACTGCTTTTTCCCCACAGCGTGTACTTCAAGAATGTTTAGAGTCTAAATCAATGGGTAGTGAACCTTCCACATTTATAACCTTTACAGTGTGAATTTTTTCATGCTGTCTAAGGTTAAAATACTTACTGAAGGCTTTTTCACATAGATAACATTTGTATGGTTTCTCTCCAGTATGAACTCTCTTATGTAGTCCAAAGTTATAGCTTCTGTTGAAGGCTTTCCCACATATATTGCATTGATATGGTTTCTCACCAGTGTGAGTCCTTTCATGTCGTCTAAGGACAGAAGAGTGATTGAAGGCTTTCCCACATAGGTGACACTCATATGGCTTCTCTCCAGTGTGAGTCCTCTCATGCCGTTTAAGGACAGAAGAATCAGTGAAGGCTTTCCAACATATGTGACACTCATACGGTTTCTCTCCAGTATGAGTTCTCTCATGTCGCCTAAGGACAGAAGAATCAGTAAAGGCCTTCCCACATAGATGACATTCATATGGTTTCTCTCCAGTGTGAGTTCTCTCATGTTTTCTAAGGTGAGAACAATGAATAAAGGTCTTTCCACATAGATGACATCCATGTGGTTTCTCTCGACTATGAGTTCTCTCATGTTGTCTAAGGTAAGAAGGCTTACTGAACGTCTTCCCACATAGATTACATCCATATGGTTTCTCTCCAAAGTGAGTTCTTTCATGTTTTGTAAGGTCAGAATAATGAGTAAAGGCTTTCCCACATAGATGACATTCATGTGGTTTCTCTCGAGCGTGAATAATCTCATGTCGGCTAAGGTTATAACTTTTACTGAAGGCTTTGCCACACAGATGACATCTGTATGGTTTCTCTCCAAAGTGAATTCTTTCATGTTTTCTAAGGTCAGAACAATGAGTGAAGGCTTTTCCACATAGATGACATCCATGTGGTTTCAATCCAGTGTGAATAATCTCATGTCGTCTACAGTTAGAACTGTTACCAAAAGCTTTTCCACATACATGACATTCAAATGACTTCTCTCCATGTTGAGTATTACTGTGTTGTCTAATGGCAGAGTGTTGAATCGAAGCATTCCCACGCTGACATTCAAGCAATTTATTTCTAGCATCAACTAGTTTATGTTGATTGAAGTAATTGATTACTCTTCTAAATTCTTCTATATGGGACTTCTTTCCCGCATGAGGTATCATGCACCTAGTCAATGTTAAGATTTCAGTAAAGTTTTCTCCCAATTCATTACATTCAAAAGGATCTTCTTGTGTGTAAAATCTCTGCTTTTTGAAAGGAAATGATTGTTAAAGGTTTATCCACATTTATTCATTCCTTTCTCTATATATAAATTATATAGTAATCATTCAATGACAGACTCCATTTGAAATTGTTCCTATTAGTTATATAACCACATGCATAAAGATTTTCTCTTTTATGGCATCCCAACTGCAGACATACATGATTAATTTTTATACATTCTACTTCAAAGACTGGGTATATGAGCCAGGATTATACAATTCTCTCATTTTTTTAATCCTCACCTGGGAAAATTTTTCCATTGATTTTTAGAAAGAGTGGGAGAGAAGGAAAAGACAGAATGAAATATTGATGTCAGAGAAACACATAAATTGATTGCCTCCTGCACATGCCCTGACCAGGGCCAGGCTAGAAGCCTGCAACTGAGGTACATGCCCATCACTGAAATAGGACCTGGGACCCTTTGGTCCACAGGCCAACATTCTACCCGCTGAGCAAAACTGGCTAGGGCACAATTTTCTTTTTATAAGACCTCAGGTTATGGTTTTGACTTCAGGTTAATTTCTTCCCTAAAACCAAACTAACAAAACTTTCTGCTGTGAAAGCCCTTGATCTCAACTTTAATTAGATAATTATGCCAAACTCATATATTAATTTCCAGTTCTTTATTTGGAAGAACAGGTTCACACTTATAAAACTTACCACTGCATTGATGAAGGATGTGTCCTTCTTGTGAAAATGTTGAGTGGATAACATTTCTTGTTTTTTAAAATCATCTCTCTTTTCTGAAATGACAAGGAGAGGGGGTAATTATTAGGGAGATTAAAATGTTGAAAAGACCATTAGCCCATTTGTTTTAAATATTAACACATAAATGGGAAAGCACATCAAAGTCAGGAATACGCTAAGGAAAAACACATTATAGACATCAATGGACATTTTCTGGACTAGAATATGAGAAAAAATAAAATGAAGATGGCAAGCTGGGGAGAAAAGAAAGCAACATATTCATAGAATAGGTCTATTAAAAGGGACATTTTGTGAATTAAAAAACATACAAACACATCACTTTTATTGATAAAGACAGGCATAATGGACAGTTTCACAAAATAAGACAGTCCCAAGACAATGGAGTATAAAATGACAGCAGACAAGTTAATTCTATGCTCCTTATTCTCGCCCTCAGCACTATATCCTCCAACTTTCTCAGAGTCCTTATCAATGAAAGCCATGTCCTCATGGGCCTCAGAAAACTCTCCTTCCTCCACTTTCTGACCCACATGGCAGTGAGCAAAATCATGTTTGGCATGAAGCAGGTGAAACTGTGGTCCAGGAGAGCCCATGCCTCAGCAATGGCTGTGGTGTTTTGAGGCATTGCTCAGCATGCACGTATCTCACTGTATTTTTGGCCAGATTTCTGCCAGGTACACAGTGGTAGGTTGCTAATTAACATAACCTTAGAAACCAGTGGGGTAGCAATCCACAGACTAGCTGGCATGCTTGGTCTTGATGGTGAGAATGTCAGCACTAACGACGACACCAAAGTAGAAAAGGCAGCAAGCCAGGTATTTCCCAAGGAAGGGCCATATTTCACCATCTGGTTGGCTTGCTCAAAGCACACACTGGTGATCTCTACTACGAGTAAGCTGCTCATCGTAGGCTTTCTCAGCTGAGATGACAAAAGCACATATGGCCAGAGGAAAGTGGATTTGGGGTCATGGCAACAGGTTTGTCTGGAATTCTCTAAGATCGATGACTTTCAGTGCCTCATCAAACTTGAGGGAAACCACGATGAAAGACATAACCTGGCTAATAAGGTGGTTAAGATTCGTGTCGGGTGGGTGCTCAATATCAAGTTTTTCCCCCTCAGATCTTAGATGGCCTTCCTGTCAGCCATGAAGGCACAATCAGAGTGCTCCACGGTAGTGTGGGTGCTGAGATGGAGTTACAGGGCTCAACTCCAGCTATGGAAATCTGGGGAGGAGGGGAGGGTAAGGGGATGTAAATAGGGAATTCCTCTAAGTACATGAATATAACCTTCCCTAAAGTTAAAGATAACGAGAGACACCTGAAGTTACTCCCTGCAAAGTAACTTGTCCCCTACATTTTACAAAACATCACTCACCTCAGATATCTCCATTAATCATTCTTAGGGCCCACTTACTCACTGACAAGGCTCTTTCTCGTACTGAAACACAGCCTCTGGAGCTCACCTGGACTCTGGTCTTGCAGACCACCAATCTCCTCTCTTAAAAGTTGCTCTCTCTCCTTGAAATGGGAAATCACATATGATTTGTAGAGCTGATTGCCTGTTTATACAAAAATGATATGTGGATTTTGAGTTCTGTGGTGCTAAGAGTATATGGTGATCAAAACAGGGTCAACTAAATGATAAAAATAAGATAACCTCTGAAAGTCAGCCCAGGAAAGAGTATACTGAAAGTAACATGGGTAGTCAGCCAATGACATCTCTTAAACTTTCCCAAAAGATATTAAGGACATATCATTGCTAATGTCCATGCCCAGGTTCAAAGACAGGCTATAGAATCACCAATATTTTCATGTAAGTTTTCACAGTACTTGACTACTATGACCAAATAAATACAACTTCTACCAGAAATAAAAATCTAAGTTCTATGTAGAAAACAATGTCTTGTTATTTTTAATACTTTGTTCTGATCTAACAGTACCTGCAGTAAATATTTATATATTTTAAATCAATACATTTACCTACACATTAAAAAATAGTGAGTTTCTGCCCTTGCCAGTTTTGCTCAGGGGTTGAAGCATCGGCCCTCAGACCAAAGGATTCCAGGTCAAGGGCATCTACCTCAACTGCAGGTTCGATCCCAGGTCCTGTGAGGGAGGCAACCAATCGGTGTTCTCTCTCACATTGATGTGAGACTCATTCGCCATTTAATGAGTGTGTGTGTGTGTGTGTGTGTGTGTGTGTCTCTCTCTCCCTCCCCCCACATTCTTCTACCATCTCTAAAAATCAATGGAAAAAATATCCTCTGGTGAGGATTTAAAAAATAAAGTGAGTTCCCACCACTGTGTGAGAGTTGGGAATTGAGTAGCAAGGGAGGCATGAAATTATGTCAGGAAGATTACATTCTACTGGGATTACAAACTGAATAAAAGCAAAAAGTAAAGAAAATTATTAACTGTAGGGTAGTTGTAAGAGTTATGAAAGAATCAAGACAAAGTTTGTTAGAAGAAATGGGAAAGTTTTTTGACATACATGTAGTCTGAATAAATATCTACACGCATAATACACATGAAGAGACTCACCAATTGAGACCAGATGACTGATGCTCTCCAGCATCACATCTGTGAATAGTTTTCTCTGGGATGTGTCCAGCAGGGCCCACTCTTCCTGGGTAAAGTCTACAGCTACATCCTCGAAGGACACTGCTTCCTACAACATTATGGACATTGTTTCAGACAGTGCCAGGACTGCCAACCTTTAGGGGAGGGTGGTCCAGGCAGGTCACAGCACTAAGGAAGTGGCAGCTGAGCATACAGAAAGTTCAAACAGTATTTTGAGTCCAGCCACATCGTTCTCATTGTTGACCTGGACATGTGACTTTCAGATATACCCACAATAAATATATTAAACCTCACTGTAAAGAAGTATAACCTGAGGTGTGGTGTAATATAACCTGGAGACATATCAGTAAACTTGCAATGATGACTCCAAATCATGATTACAAAATCTGCACTTGAAAATTTATAGTTAATACACTTCACCAGTTTCAAGGAAACCTACAACTCATCAGAAGAACGCAATATCAATTATTTGCCCCCTTTTACCACAACTACATTCAGATTAATCTCCTTTATCAGCTCTGTCTGCTCATCAATGAACTGGTGTAATGCTAATTATAATTTTTTTTTCTCTTTTTAAGAAAATGTATTTTATTGATTTTTTACAGAGAGGAAGGGAGAGGGAGAGTTAGAAACATCGATGAGAAACATCCATCAGCTGCCTCCTGCACGCCCCCCACTGGGGATGTGCCCACCACCAAGATACATGCCCTTGACCGGAATCGAACCCGGGACCCTCCAGTCCGCAGGTCGACGCTCTATCCACTGAGCCACACCGGTTAGGGCTAATTATAATTTTTTTTAAGATCCAACGAGCATGTGTAAAGTGGTAACTATGTAGCAAACAACATTAAAACAAGCTCAACGTTTATTATTCAATGAATGGCAGAGTAAACTGAAGCAATGCCCCGAATTCTGCAAAACTGAACAGAATTCATACTGGACTTGGGATCAGCAGGTGCAGCCTTTCGTCTCCACACGGCTCAGATGCTCGTGACACAGCACACACCTCAGCAGCACAAGCCAGAGACAGACTTCTGTGCTGAAGGACAGGAGTACCCCAACTCTTCCTATAGTCCTTGGCCTCCATGTTTCACTTTTTCTGGAACCTCCAATTACAGTTGTCATTGCCTCTTCTGTTTCTCCATCTTGTCTCTCTGTTCAAGTTTACCTGAAGCCACTTCATTACTCTGGGCTCTTTACTTCATCAAACATTTCCACAAGGCTCTAAGTTTTACTCTACCTCCTACATTCCTCCTCCTGAATGACAACCAAAATTATGCATTGCCTCCACTTAATCAAATTTGAAGAAAGGGAAAATTACAAGAAAAAACTTGAAGAAAGGGAAAATTCATGACTTGGGACATGGGTAATAATGAGAATTTTGTTTTTCTTTTTTGTATTTCAAAAGCGCAAACATATTCTATAAAAATTTTAAGAGGCCAGAGATTGGAAAAATAAATTAATGACTCCTGATTGCCTTTTCTGGCATAATCATGACTTATTTCCCCCCCAATACTAATCAGCATGCCTGTCAGCACCTGTAACTGGCTGACCTCACCTGTGGAAACATCTGCCACCCTTCCTGGCTATAACGTTTTGCTCCTTCCACTTCCTCACCTGCATTCACCTCAGTCCTAAGGCCATGACCGTCAATAATATGATTAATATGTAACTTATTTATTTATTTGCTAACCAACCCATGGATTAGATGAGAAAATGAAACCTTTCCAATCTTTCCTATAAATACACAGCATCACTAGAGGCTGGAATATCTTAGTTTAATGTTGGGAAAGAGATTGCCATTTAATGAATCCTTGACCCAACACGACCATTTCAGAGTACCGGGAAAAATGAACTGAAGCTCAGACCTGTGAAAAGTCTCATGTGTACTCAGAATACCCCTGCCTGTAGGAGCAATATACCCACATACTGGCAATGGAGATGCATTTCAGTAGAAAGAGTAATTCCCGACTCACCTGTGACACCATTGTCACTAGCTCAGCTGTCAACTGCTTCCTGGGTTTTCACTGACACACTGTCCAAGCAACAGGAGGCAAAGCTGTGGGAGGAGAAAGAAGCCATGAAACTTATTTCTCTACAATTTCTAGACCCAACTGTCATGAAGCCCCAATGCTTCACCTGGAGGTAGCCCCCAGCCCACCCAGCAGAAACAGCAGTGTTTGCTGAAGGAACAGTGGGAGAGCTCTCCCCTGCCAGATCAAACGAAGACAAACACCTTTAATTTAGAGAGGAGTGTGGTAAGGGAATTAATCCAGGGTGTTCAGAATTTTCCAATTCCCTCTTGAGGCCAAAACACAGAGATCCCTGACTCAGGCCACAGGTGTCCCCACCTCCAGCAACAACTGGGAAATTTCTCAGGGTGAAATTATTCTTAGTTGGCACACAGCAGTGTTTCTCTAACTCTACTCTACACTCTGGTGCCCCAGCCCACTCCTATTGGCCTTCCAGATACTTTTGTCCTGAATCACTCTGTCTCCTCCAAGTGAGGTACCAGAAATATCAATCCACCAACACTGACTTGTCCTGCAGGGATTCGGTTATGCACCAAGAGAATTATGATTACATGTTATGATAGTGTTTATTCATTGATGGGTTGACTTATTCCATTTAGTGTAGCCAATTGCATCTACTTTGAAATTTATCCCTGAAGACCCCCTGCATCAGATAATAGCGTGAGCACCTGGGTTACAGAACTCCCATCACGTTCGACAACTCTCACAGGGCAGTAGGCTTAGGAAATATAGAATGAAAGCATTTTAATAGGAAATTGTTGCTCCATCTGATATTTTAGAAAAGTGGGAGCTGAACTCCTGCCCTTTGCCAGTCATATTAGCTGCAATGTTCCTTAACCTCATTATTTCAGTGTGCCCGAGACAGCAATAATTAAGGGTATTTCATAAACAAGTGATGATAATGAGTCATAACAGAAGTAGGTTTAACTCACCCATTTGTAACTTGGAACAGTCAAGTTTTATTACATGGGATTCTGTGGAAAGAGATATACATACATTTGCTTATTTGCTCCTCAAAGTAACCCTACTGATTATGATTTATTTATAAAGTTAATAAATGACATGATCAGAAGTTCAGAAAACTTTAGTAATGTGGCAAAAATCGTACAAATACAAGCATATACAATGCATAGAAGCATACGTTAGCAAGGGACACATATAATTTGCATTTGCCTCTGCCTGCCTTTTAAGCAGAGATTCCTTAAAATCCAGAGGCTCACGCCCTCTGAATGGCTCAGCTGGTCGGGGCATTGCCCCGTATACCATAAAAGACTGAGTTCAATTCCTGCTCAGGGCATATAAGTGGGTTGCAGGTTTGATCCCCAGTTCGGGTGCATACAGGAAGCAATCCATCAATGTTTCTCTCTCACATCGATGTCTCTCTCTTTTTCTCCCAATTCCTCTCTCTCTAAAAGTCAACAGAAACATATTCTTGGGTGAGAATTAAAAAAGAAAATTCAGAGGACTCATCCTATTTTGCAATGTATTCTCCTTTTTGCTCTTTCACCAAAAATTACTGCCCATGCTGGTATTCTGTACCACACAGGACCCACTGCATCGCCCCAATTCTAACTAACATCACCACCAATGACATCAGCGTAAATAAATGCAATGTACATACCTCAGGCTTTTACTGGAAGCCAAGTGATAAGTGTAATATGACTTCTTTTGAGGAATGTACTTTCCCCTCGGTTCTCTAACATGTCAGCCTACTAATGGCCTCACGACTAACATACTAATCCCAGCTCCGTATCACCTGAGCAGAACTCAAACAATACTGCAGCAAGATGACAAGGCTACATGCGAATTCTTCATCCCTTCCCACTGATGCCTGCTGTTCACTCGGCGTCTTCTGTTACTTTTTCCAAACTGAAAGCGACTGAGCTCATGTCTGAGGTCCACCTCTGAGCTCTCACCTCTAACATGCACTTTAAGAGAAATATGTCTCAGGCTATTGTTTCCCCTAAATATCACACTTTACCTAGTCCACACTCCCTTCCATGTCTCTACCAGACATCTAAAGTTTGAAAGGTAGACTCACTCCGAACATCACAAACACTATTAAGTATCGCTATCATTTCTACACTGTTCACAATTACCATTCTTCATTCCCACTCAAATGCACAAACACAATTTCCCACCCCATTATTACTTCTCAGTTTGGCAATTCCTAAGAGAGCTTCTCAATAAATTCCCAACAAAATTCATACTTCTCTTCACAAAAATTCATTCATAAAATAAAGGAGGTCTGTCCCGTCTTGTGAAAACAATCGCTAGCACTGACCTGAACCCAACAGAGAGGCAATCCCATGAAGCCCCATCTTTACTGAGGACGCTGCCCCGACACCCCAGCGCCAGAGCTCCTTCTGCTCTCTGGAAAGTGCGCCATTCTGGAGGGCTTCCCTTTCGATGGAGCTGATGTCCACATCAATACTGGGATCTACAGAACAAGCCTCATTAATGCAGAGTACAGATCAAGTAAATCTACCAAGAATACCTCTGTCAGAAAGTATCTCCCCTCTTATTACATAAGTCAAGTATATGAACTTAAGACAAACTATCATTTAACTATTTCCTCTAAAAGCTTCAAAGGCAACCTGGACGCCTCTTCCCTATTTTATGGATTTTGGTTGTTCTGGGCAGTATTGTAGAGAATATGCAGCAAGAGAATGTATTCTGCTCTTTATCTGTAAGAGGATTTGTCACCTGCCAACATATTTTCAGGCTGCAAGCATCAGTCTGATTCTACATAAACACAAACGCCTGTGCTGAATAAACATACACTCAAGGGAACTATTTTTAAGGTTTAGAATGAACATTTTTACTACTCAGCAGGGAATAGCTTGTACAGTGTCAGATGGTCTCTTCAATTCACATTTAGGGGATGTCCCCAAAACTATAAAACTCTACCAGCTTTGAAATATTAGAAATTCCCAGAATAACTAAGTTCTGCATTGATATTACTATAAATAGGATTTTTCTTTTCTTTTTCTTTTTTAAAAAGCAAATCTTCACCGGGGATATATATTTTTTAAAAAATTGAAATAATTTTTTTAAAAAATTGATTTCAGAGAGGAAGGGACAGAGAGAGGATCATGGATCAGCTGCCTCCTGCACGGCCCCCCCTACTGGGGATGGAGCCGGCATCCCGGGCCTGTGCCTGACCCTGAATCCAACTACAACCTCCTGGTTCACAGGTGACACTCAACCACTGAGCCAGGCCGCCCGGCTTAATCTGAATTTTTTAGGGATGAGAGGGAGAGAGAGAAATACGGACCGGTTGCTTCCTGAACGTAACCTGGGTATATGCCCTGACCAGAAATTGAACCCGAGGCCCGGACCCTTTTTAAAGCCCGCAACCGGCCTTCTCCGGTGCCCGGGTCGCTCCCTCTTGCCCCCTCACCCCTACCCCCCTGCACCAGGCACAGGGAAGGAACACGGCTGTCTCTGCCCTTCCCGGGGGCACCGGACCCGCTGCTTCTGCCCTTCCTGGGGGCACCGGACCCGCTGTCTCTGGCCTTCCCGGGGGCACCGGACCCGCTGCTTCTGCTCTTCCTGGGGGCACCGGACCTGCTGCCTCTGCCCTTCCCGGGGCACCGGACCCGCTGCCTCTGCCCTTCCCGGGGGCACCGGACCCGCTGTCTCTGCCCTTCCCGGGGGCACCGGACCCGCGGACGCACCCCGCAGGCTCGGCCGGCGGGAACAGGACAGGAGCGTCCCAGCCCGGGACGGGACCCCGGGAGGCGGCGATCGGAAAGGGGGGCCTGGGAGCGGCGGGCGGGCCACAGGCGAGCGGGGGCCGCAGAACCAGGGCAGGGACGGCGCGGCGTCCCCGGGGGAACTGGACCCGCGCGGGCACGGCGATCTCCGAGCGAGGGACCGGAACCAGAAATGAGTTCCGGCGGCGCCAGAGCGCAGGGTCGGCCGCGGGAAACGGGGGCTCCCCGCGGGAGGGACGGGTGCGTGCGGGAGCCTGTGACACCCACAGGGAGCCCGGTCCCGGTCGTGGAGGACGGGTGGAAGCCGCCCAAGGTGGACCTCACTCACCGCGCAGGCACTTGCGCTCCGGCCAACCCCCTCCTGCGTCCACAGGAATTGACGCAGGGGGCGGGGCCTCTGCCAGAAAAGAGGCGGGCCGAAGGCGACGTCGTTGACGAGAGTGGGCGCTGCCGGCGGGGGCGTGTCCTGGGCGGGGCCTGAGCCACCGCCCCGCCCCGCCCCGCCCCCGGGCCGTTTCCTGGGAACCCCTTCCCGGCTCCCAGCGCCTCTGCAGGCTCCACGCGTGGGGAGTCTCCGGGCGTCAGGGCTGCTTCCTCCCATTCGAGTTCAGTGTTTCAGGTCAGTGTAGCGCTTTGTGCTGCGGGCCGTTTGTCGGGCGAGCCGGCAAGTGGGAAGAGTTTAAGTCAACGTCTGTGTTCCTCGCTGAAGACACGTCACCCGCGAGTGTGTGGGCGCCAGAGAGCCGGAAGCGGGGCATCTCTCTGGGGCCAGGTGGGCAGAGCGGGGGTGGCGGCTGGGGGCGTTGGGGGGGCTGGGGTCTGCGGCTCCTGCACTGAGAAGGGGCCCTTTTCCTCCAGGGGTCCGCACTGGAGGGGACAGGGCTGTGAGAGGTAAGGATGCCACGTGCTTTTGCGCCCGGATTCCTGGCTCACCAGCAAGGCAAACCAATCCCATTTACACTTAACTTTTGTTGCCTCCATTGCTTAGATGACTTGTAAGGTCCAGGCCCCTGGGATGAATCCACAAGCACAGATGGTGTCCCATGAGTTGATGAAGTCGTGAATTACCACCTAGGTAATAACGGCATCATTTTTTTTTTTTTTAACTCACAGAGCCATCAGAAAGTGATATATTTAAAGGACTATTCAGCGACATGTACTAGGGCAGTGGTCGGCAAACTCATTAGCAGACAGAGCCAAATATCAACAGTACGACGACTGGAATTTCTTTTGAGAGCCGAATTTTTTAAACTTAAACTTCTAACACCATGTCTTCAAAATAGACTCTCCCAGACCGTGGTATTTTGTGGAAGAGCCACACTCAAGGGGCCAAAGAGCCGCATGTGGCTCGAGAGCCATAGTTTGCCGAACACGGTACTAGAACATAGTAGTACTTTATTCATGACCTAGAGGCTGAGTGCACGAATTTGGTGCACAGGACGGGGCGGGGGGGGGGGGGGGCCCTCAGCTTCGCCTGCACCTTCTCCAATCCAGGGCTTCTCAGGGGATGTCTGACTGCCAGTTTAGGCCTGATCCACAGGATTGGACATCCCTCTCACAATCCTGGACTGTTGGCTCCTAACCGCTCACCTGCCTGCCTTCCTGGTTGCCCCCACTGCCCTCCTCCCCCCACTGGCCCGGTTGCCCCACGCAGCCTGCTGTTGGTCATTTGGTCGTCCCTCACTGCTCCTCCTGCCAGCCTGTTGCCCCATGCAGCCTGCTGTTTGGTCGACCTGTTGTTTTGGTCATCATGGTCACTGCCTTTTCATATATATATATATAGATGGGGCTACCTCCATAATTGGCGTAGGGACCACTGCAAAGGGGAAGAGAGATTGGGCTCAGCTCCAAGTGCAGGGCAGGGGCGGGGTGTGTATTGGAACTTATAGCTAAGCAGAGTAGGGGTCAGTGGGTAAAGAAGAGGAAATGATGCCAATGGAAATTAGCTAGTGACTAATAACAGAAAAGGAGCAAAGGGCAGGCCAGACATCGTAGGCATGTTCCCTGCAAAAATTGTGGGAGGAGGGGGAGGGCGGCTGGATAAAAGGAAGATAGACGCAGACCTCGAAAGTTTGGGATGACAAGAGAAGGTACTTAGGCCAGAGGTCATAGGCCAGAAGGGACAAGGTCACCACAAGCCTGAGGAGATTTGGGGACACAGAATCCTCTAAACAGAAATGCCTTCTCTTGGCACATTGTGGCTCACTCCTAGCTCGAGAGGCTGTTTTGCTCCTGCTCCCCTGTATTTGCCCACATTTTTCATGGCCCCCCGCTCCAAAATGGAAAGGAAACTCTGGGCATTGGCTCTGCTTCTAGCTGTACCGAAACCCCAGCTGCACTTCTATGACTGGACCAACGGGAATGTGACTTAGGAAACCCTGGCGTGTAATTACATGGAAATAAAGGTTTCTACCATATTTTCATCCTCCCATCGGGGGCTCCCTAAATGCTTGCTCCTGTGGTACCCCGAGATCCCCACTCCCACTAGCAATGGGGAAAGACGAGCCATGTTTTTCTCAGATAACAGAAACATCAGGGGTCAGGAGGATTGGGCCCAACTTCACAGGTTTTTGTTGAAGATAGTTCAAGGTGATCAGATGACATCTGGGCAAGGATGTAGGATGAGGAATCTGGTCAGATCCCGAGGGCGACCCGATCCCCGGGATGGGAAATTCTGATAACATGACTTGGCAGGGTTCTTGCTAAAACTGGGTTTTACAGGGAAGTACAGGATGGGCCTGGGAAAAGGTTCAGCAGCTCAATTAAATAATTATTGCCATAAGTTCATCTCTCTTTATTTCCTTTGAAAATTGGAAGTGCATGCTGATTTATTGCTTTAGGTTTAATATGCATGCAAAACTTGTAAAGTTTCAGGTTTTCTAATATGTACATTTAATGATACAATTTTAATTATTTTTTTTTTCAGTTTTTATTCTTTTATTAAGGGCACACTTTTAAAAAAATAAGTTTTAGTATGCAGTTTTTTTTTAATTATTCAAATTATTTTCCGATTTATTTTGGGGGTTGTTTAGAGAAGTGTATAATTTCAAAAAAACGATGTCTTTCTAGTTACCCTACATTAACTGCAATGGGAGCAAGAAGCATACTTTATATCATTTCAGTCCTTTGAAGCTTGTTGAACCCTGTTTTATAGCAATGTGGTCCCTTTAAAAAATATGTCCCGAGTGTCTCTCTTCCATCTAGTGTCCATCATGGGAATAACACCTGGGAGCCAGTGAGCAGGAAGATAAGTTTGGTAGAGTGGATTATCTATAAAAATGTTGGATCCAGTGTGATTTAAGACGTGTATTTTATAGCTTTTAAATAGAACGGCTTCTTAGTTCCCTTTTGCCACCAACTTCTAGATTAACTGCCTTGAGTGCCAGCAATAGACTTTATATAATTTCAATTTTTTGAAGTTTGTTGAAACTTGCTTAACAATACAATATGGTTACTTCCAAAAAGATACCAAGTGTGCCTCTCTGCTGCCATCCCCTGTGCATCTGGGCACTGACACTTCCATGCACATCAGCAGGCAAAGGGGTTGGGTGCAGGGGGTCCTCTATGCACCACTCTCAGGAAGACCTCTTCTCTCACCCACAAGAGTTAGAGGTGATATGACACAGCACACACAGGTCTTCCAAGGAGAGATTCTTCTCACATCCCGGGACACATGGCTGATGTGACAGGACACCCACTTTTATAGGGCAAGACTCACTCCAGCACTCCTAGGACCAAGAGCTGTTGTGATAGAGGACACCCCAGTCTCCCAAGGGTGACTCTCTCCACAAGAACACGGACTCAGAACTGATGTCACAGGACCTGCTACTCTCTCAGAGTGAACTCCTCCCTCTACACTCACAGGACCCAGAGAGGATGTCAGAGGACCCCGCACACTCTCAGCTGCGCCCACGTTCCTAAGTAAATAGATCCAGAGCTGACATGAAAAGACCCCCTGCTCTGTCGGGTCAGACCTTTCCCCACAAGCACAGGGCCCAGATCTGAAACAACAGGACTTTAAACTCTCTCAGATATGACCCTTCCCTTCACTCAGAGAACCCAGAGCTGATGGGACGGGGTTCGCTGCTCTTCGACCAGAACCCCACACAATCAGATGCACACTCCAAGCAAATGCTCTTCTCTGCCGCCATCTAGTGTACATCTTGGGAATAGCAATTTCCCAAGCCTGGGCTCTCAATCATTTTGCAGGACCCAGGTAATTTCCATCAACATAATATCCACAAGAGTAATCAAAATGATCATATTTTCCAATACCCTGCTCTTACTTTTCCAAATACATGCAACGTAATACATAATTTTCAAATATTTGATCAATCAATTATGGGCGAATAATGTCCAATAATTTATCCACCCTTTTCTGAGTGCTGGAGACAGAGATGCAAAATGATATGAAGTTGTGGTCAAGATGACAGTTTAGTGTTGAGGTGAAAACAAAAGGCGCCCCCCCCCCCCAGCAGAAAACACCAGAACTGACAAAGGTGTCCATATAACATCTGACTGTGAAAAGTAGTGGGGTAGCTGTCTGTCAGGGAGCGATGGCCAGAAATCCAGGCACCTTCTTAAAGGGCCAACACGCAAAATTCCCAGTGGATCCACCCACCGTATGATCAGGCAGAGGGGGGGCAGAGTGGACTGGAGCTGTGTGAGCAGTATCCAGCATTGGGGACTTGGGAGTGAGAGCCTAGAAGGCAGACGTTTCCTGTGCCGAGTCATTCCCTCCAGCAGCAGAGGACATCTTTCCCACACAGACATTTGCTATACAGGAGACCTTGCCTGGGGGGAACACAGCTGGTCCCCCTATTGGAAAACACCTTGCCCTGAGGCCACTTAACACATTGTGCGCCAGTAGTTTTATTGCCAGCTTTACTCAGTGGTCAGATAAGTTTCTATTGGATGAGTACACAAAGCATTTTACAAAGTATACTTTAAAAAGGTATTAGCTTGTAAGAACATGTAATAAATAACTTCAAAGTGCAATGGGTACTTAATTTTAAGGTGTGTCTTTAACATTTATGTAAAACACTGTAATATGAAAACACGAGAATGCTCATGATCTGCCCATAATGTGTTAAGATAAAATAATAACTACCCTCCAGGCAAAACCAACTGCCCCACCCCACTGAAAAAAAAAAAAAAACAACTCTCACCACATCTGAGAACAATTACCTGAGGGCAATTCAAGTCAGAATCCTATCAGCCTGTAGGCAGAAGTGTCTCTGGTGGATCTGAGTCTGTGCCTGATCTAATTAGTCAGAAACTGTTTGATACTCTCCTGCACTAGAGGTTGAGAGACATAGCAGATGTACCTAATATAGTGTCACTAAGCCAAACAGGAAGCCAAAATGAGGAGATAGAGACACAACCTCCAAGTGAAAGGACAAGAGAATAATCTAGAAGAAGAGATAAATGAAGCAGAGTTCATAGTAATGATGGTAAAGATGCTCAAAAGCATGAGAAAGATATAGTAACTATGAGAACAGAAGTTAAGAATGGCATCACACAAAGAACACATTGGACAGAATACACAGCAGCTTAGGGGAAGCCTAGGATTGAATCAATGAGCTAGAAGACAGGGTTGAAAAAACTCAGAGAACCAAAAAAAAAAAAAAAAATTAAAAAAACAAGAGGACACCTCAAGAGAGTTGTGGGACAACATGAAATATAACAATATTAGAATTGCAGGTGTGGCAGAAGAGACAGAAAGGGAGAAAGGAATAGAGAAGGTGTTTGAAGAAATAATGGCAGAAAACTTCCCTAATTTGGTAAAGGAAAAAGTCACACAAGTTCAGGAGGCACAAACAACTCCAAACAAGAAGAACCCAAATAAGCCCACACCCAGATACCTCATAATTAAATGCCAAAAATTAAAGACAAAGAGAGAATCTTAAAGGCAGCAAGAGAAAAGCAAACTGTTATTTAGGGGCTCCCATAAGACTGACACCTGATTTCTCATTAGAAACTCTATAGGCCAGAAGGGAATGGCATGAAGTACTCAAGATAATGGAAAACAAGGATCTGAAACCAAGATTACTATATTCTAAGCAAGGCTATCATTCAAAATAGGTGGTCAAATAAAGAGTGTCCTGGCGGGAGGGGGGGGAAGGCTAAAGGAATACATCACCACCAAGCCAGCATTATAAGAAATGCTGAAGGGACTGCTGTAATGAGAAGAAGAAATACAGAAAGAAAACTAGGCATTCATAATTAAAATGGCAATAAATAAGTACCTATCAATAATAATTTACATTATTAATGGAGTAAACGCTTTAATCAAAAGGCATAGGGTAGCTGAATGGATACAAAAACATGACCGAACTATAGGCTGTCTACAAGAGATCCACCTCAAAACAAAAGACACACACAGGATGAGAGTGAAGGGATGGAAAAAATTTCCCGTGCAAATGGAAAAGAAAACAAAGCTGGAGTAGCAATACTCATATCCAACAATATAGGCTTTAAAATGAAGGCCATCACAAGAAACAACAAAGGTCACTACATAACACTAAAGGGATTGATCCAAAAAGAGGATATAGCCCTGGTAAACATATGTATTCAATATATGAGCACCGAAATATATAAAAAAAACTTCTAGAGGACACATGTGGAATCTAAGTAACAAAATAAACTGAAGACCAGAGTGGACTGAGACATGGAAGCATGGAAGAGCGAAATCTTAGAGGGAAGGTGGGGGACGGAGGGAAGGTGGGAGGTAATCAACCAAAGACCTTGTACTCACATATGCATAACCCACAGACACAGACATTAGGGTGCTGAAGGCCTGGGGCCGGCTAGAGAGGTCAGTGCGGGGGGGGGGGGGGGGGACCTGTTACTGGCTATTTGGTCTGCTGCATTGTTAGCAATGGGTCCTATGTTTGCTGCTGCCGCCCTGTAGGCTGCTTTGTGGAACTACATTAAAGAACTGCTTTGTCTGGCTCCTTAACAATGGCTACTTGGTCTTCAATAAGGTCACTCCTGTACACCTATGACGGTCCAGTTCCTGGCAGAGGAACTGAGACCCCACAGCAGCACAGATCTAGGATCTTGGGGTAAGCAGTTGAAATTGCAAGTAGACTCACCACAAAAATGGAAAAGAAATACAAATAGTCAAAATATTGGAAATGTGGGGGTGAATGAATATTGACCCATTAAAACGTGGAGATCATGAGAAGCTGCTTTGATATGACATATCACTTCATGGGAATGAGGCCAACTCACATCTTGATGTTTGGAGAACTCACCAGATGGAAACTGGAGGAGATGGTGAAGCCAAATGGATGCTGAGGCCTGTTCCCCAAAGCAGCCAGTCCTCTTCTTCCAACTCCCCCCACCCCCTTCCCCGAAACCTCCGGCTCCCTCTGCTGGGCGGAAATGTATCCCTTTGTTTGGTGTCTGAGTTCCCTTTATCCTACTAGGAAGATCAAACACCCTAATCTCTGAGATACTAACTATCCTAAAAACCCCTTCAGGTCAGCACACCCTGTTCAATTTCATTGGATTTTCTAGACTCATACTCAAGTTATCGCTCTCCTGGAACAAAGAATGTCTTGGAACTCAAGCAGGGCGTCAGACACAGCGGGGTGCTACTTCAAGATGAAAGAAAAGATGGAGAAACCTGAGCTACCAATGAAGAGGGATGGAACCCAAGCTCGGTGTGATATTTTTCATAATATCACCCATAATAAACAAACTGTGAACCAGAACTTTAACATTTCCTAACCAAAAGGTGCAAAGTTACAAGGCGAGTCCCCATCCCGATCTCCACCGAGAACACAGCACAGTGACACAGTTTCGCCTCGGGCCTCGGGCCCTGCTTACAAACCTCGGACGTCACAGGGGGCCCTGCTCCACGTTCCTCAAGGCAGACCGGGGCACATCTGATAGAGATTCATTCTATAGCTTCCTATTTCCATTAGACTTGGAGGCCACTATTGCAACTTAATTTCCTGTATGATGGATTCAACTTTACAAAAACTAATCCAGTTCCTTTTCCTTTTCTTGTAAGTACCAAGCACAGTTTCCTATAAAACGACCGTTGACTTATCACTACAGCTCCACACGTTAAAATCGCAGCCCCTGGAACTCTGAGTCAGCAAGCCTTTTTGGACTTCCTACCCTCTGAACACATAGCACAGCAGGGAGGCTCTGGTCCACCAGAAACAGCTGCACGCGATGGTGTCCACTCCCCAACTGCCCAGTCAGCACCGCGAGGCCGGGGGCATCTCACTGGCTGTCACTGTCTTCAGAGGAAGAGGAAACCTGAAGGTCCTCGTGGAGGATACTCAAGGGGCACTGTGACGGAGCCCCTCTGTCCTGTTGGAGGTGACAGGGTTCTGGGCAGCAGAGAGTGGGCTTCTCGGTGGGAGGGAGGGAGGGAGCTGACACCAGCTTGCAGCTCCACAGGCCTCCTGGACATCTCTTAAAGATCCTTCTGATGGGCTGGCGTGGACTCTGGGGAATTGGTGGGAGGTGGGGCTCCGTGCAGGGCTGCAGGGTCTTGGCGAGAGGGCCCTCCTGCTGAGGCTGGGCGTCTGCTCTCCCCGTGCTCTTCTGGGGGGACAGGCGGGGGCCGAGTCTGGCTTTCTTGCTGGCCTTCTGGCAGAGGTGGATGGAGGTCGGGGCCGCTCTCTTGCCTGGTGCCTTGATGCTGAGATTGGAGTCCTGGCACACGCTCCCGGCAGCAGGAGGTGGGATGCTGGGTGATTTCCCAATGGGCAACGTGGCTCGTGCCTGAGTCTTGAGGGTGTGGCCCAGGCCATGGGTGCTGGACACAGAACGGGGCTTGTTGTGCATCTGCTGGACACGGTGCATAGCATCTCGGACAAGGCGTGTGTCTGCTGGCTGAGAGGTGTCAGTGATAGGAACTCCCTGCCCACCATGGAGTCCAGAAGGTCGGAGGCGCTGAGGAAGTCATTTCAGGTTTCCCGACAGGTCTCCAGTGGTGGAATCTGGGTCTCGCACACAGATTCTCTTGTTTGTGGTGTCTGGCATTGGTCCCTGTGGACGCTGTAGGAGACACCACGCAGAGATTTCACATTAGAGTTTTCTCATCATTAAATATAAGTAAAATTAAAGATAAAAAAGATCTTAATACAAGCCATGGGCAGTGACAGATATACCAGCAATCAGTGTGCAGAGGAGGAGGTCCCTGAGCGCCATATGAAACAGGTTACAAAGAGCCCTTGACACCTTTTGCAACATCAGATAAGAAAACACAAAGGTTCTCCATCTGTCTCCGGTTAGTGAAGTGGAAACAAGCCTTTCCTAGCCTCTTCCTAGGAATTGGAGGCACATCATAACGCTGTGTGGGCAGTTTGGGGACTAATGAGTTTGGGTGGGCAACACAGATGTAGGGGTTCTGATTTCAAGATGCCTGGTTGCCTGAAGGGATTATACCTTTCTGGAAGCATCTAATGAGATCCTGCCCATACCCTCCACCAGCATACAGTGTGAGGATAAGGTCTGCTTACAGTTTTAGTTACTCTTTTAAAAAATTTCTTTATTAAGGGGTTACATATGCGTCTCTTATTCCAGCATTACCCTGATTCCCCCTCACTCATGCCCTCACTCTCCTGTTGTCTGTGTCCATTGGTTAGGCTTATATGCATGCATACAAGTCCTTTGGTTGATCTCTTCCCCTTACTGTTTTAGTTACTCTTAAAATAAGTTTATTGTTGGGTTATTATATATTACTTATCTTATTATTTTCCAAGGGGTAACTGTAAACCTACTTTTACTTCACCCTGTATTTTTGGTGCTCATGCAGGTAGAAAGCAAAATCAAAGACACCAGGAAAAATGACATTAGGAGATTACACTGCAGAAACCTCCTGGGTCCCATAGAATTTTCACCCTTCTCTCAGACAGAAAACGAGGAGGGAAGCGGGGTGACCCTGATGAAATGAAAAGGCCAGCAATTAGGGATGCCCACCTTCAGAGAGTCACTGGATTCCATCTCTTTCTTCCAGTTTTGCTCCTGGTGACATCCCCTTCCCAGTTCCATAGGAATCACTGGGTGGATCAGGGATAAAGATTTCTGGGGAGACATCCCGATCGGAGCCCGTCTCTGTTCTTCACGCCTGCGGACAGAATGTGGTATGTGAGTGCTCCCATTTCCTGTCCCTGATGAAACGAGCCTTCCATGGTCCAGACCCTCCCCCTGTGTCCATGTGATCCAGATTGTGAGGCCCCTGCGTTCACTTAGACTTGCCCTTGATCATCTCAGATCCTCCCCTACCTGGGAGCACTCAAGGATTTTTCACAAAGGACTTTCCTTTCCCTCCGTGTCTCTCTGTCTGTCCTTGGCAGAGATCCAACATGTCTTACCCCACCCTCACCACCTTTCCCCCTCCGTGACTCTCGCTCTCTCCAGGGCCGTCTTTGCCTGGGGATGGCGATGCAGACTGTGTAGCTATAAGAGACACACGGGCTCCCCTAGATTTCCCTCAGAGTTTGGCTCCACCATCCCCCCCATACCCACCGGGCTGTCTGCTCAGTCTCCCCAGTATCGTTGTTAAAGGGCCCTCGTTTCTGCAGGTGCCAGGGTATCCACCGTTTCAGGATCTCTATCCGATTAGGGCGCAGGAGTAGGGAGCCAGGGCTCATTTCCAATGCTTCATGGGACCCCTGATGCTGCTTGCTTTGTGCCCAAGGGCCAAATACTCCCATTTCACCTGGGGGCGGGAGGATAGATAAGGCCCGCCAGTCAGCTCAGAGCACAGGCGGAGTTCACAGGTAAATAGGACAGACATTGAGGGTACAGAGAAGGACATAAGCATAGGACTCAATGAGGTGCTGGCTCTTGAGGGTGTTATGATGTATTCCAAAGCCCACGTTAGTTAGGGTGGCATGCAGGAGAAATGTCCGGAGGTCTAAGCATGACTACATAGAAATGGATAGATATGAGCACAAAACAGGAAGTGTGATCCTGGGAATATGACACTAACTAGGAAGTGAGGTGGTTTCTCTGAGTCCCAGGGCCCGGTGAGAATGTCCCAGGGCAAGGGATGGTGGGATGGGAAAGGATACTCCATTGAAGATCAGAGAACTTGCCTTGTCCAAAACCTGTCTCTGTCATCCATGCCACTCCCTCAGGTTCCCCACAGAGCCAAGCCCCTACTCACCCTGGGAAGTTCCTCCTCTGGCGAGGGAGGCTTGTGCATCACGGGGGCCCTCTGTGGCAGCTTCCATTTCTGAATCAAGGGTATGCAGGGCCCACACTCTACGTAAGGACCAGCCTTCTGCCATACTACCTACGAGCTTCACGTCTTTCGCTCTCAGCTATGGACTTGGGAATCTCCTGAGAGAAAGGAAAGAGGAACTTCTGAAAATCCCACACAGGTCAAGCTCCTCTGGCACCGTCTGCTTCAAATCTGCTGAAGAGACCTCGTGACCTCAGGAAAGAATCTGTCTGCCCTGTGGTGCCTCCTTCCGAGTCCTCTGTCTTTCCTCTCCTGATTGAGAACTCGGCAGCGACACAGCTCAGACTCACCTGGTCAATTGGATGTGCATGCACAAAGGAGGGATTTCAAAGAGGAGACGGGCATTCACTCTACACTCTGTGTCCTACTAGGACAGAGAAAGACAGTACTTCCTGAGACTTACACCATCATCAATGCATTGAGGGTTGGGGTTCACATACTAGCAAAGCAAAGTGTCCTCCTCTCTGGAGAATTTGAAGTTCCCATTGGACAGGAACGACGGCAACTTACAAATACGAGTCCGCCCGGAGGAAAACATGTTCTCTGCTAGACTAGCAGCTCTGCAGCCCAGCGTCTGGACGGGTTTCTTTTGTTTTAATTGTACCCTCAGCATCCTATTCTTAACTGCTTTCTAGCAAATGTGAAGCGAATGTTAGAAATTAAGGCTGAGTAAATCAATTATTTAGCTTAAGTACCCACAGCTCTATCTACCAAGTTCCATATGTGCTCACACAGATGTTCACACAAATCACAATGCTGGGGTCCATTTCCTTAGAAATTTGCTCTTGGGGTAACAGTGAGCATTGAGAACATGTAGTTTGTGCATCGCTCTGCTCAGCTTTTCTATGAAAATGAAAGAATCCTTAGCCCACTGCTTAAAGCCATATCTCTCCCTAGTTTTCCTAGTGTCCCATTCTCTAAGGACCCAATGGAAAGGAAACCTGCCCAGGTGTTGGTCAGTGTTTAAGTGTGGACCCATTAATCCTGAGCTCAAGGGTTCGATTCTTGGTTAGCATACATACCCAGGTTTCCGACTTTGATCCCTAGCTCAAAGCCTGCGGGAGGCAGCCAACCAATGTTTCTCCCTCAATAATGTTTCTATCTCTGTCCCACTCCTTTCTTATCTCTCTCAAAACCAACAAATACATATCAAAGAGAGAAAGGAAACCCACCTGAAATTGGTCTGTGCTCCTCCGGTTGTCAGCCGATCCTCAAGGCCAATCTGTGCTGGACCAGCCCCACTGGACACCATGCAGCTCCGAAGGTGCCTGAGGAAGGGTCACGGGGAGAGCTGGTAGTGCCGGTGGACTATATGCCGGGTCAAGGCCACGTGACATGTGGGCGGTGACCATGGAATTAGCATAATCCCCCAGAAGGAAACAGGGCTTGAAGGGAAGCTATGTTGTGGGCCCTTTAGGGTTTTCAGGCCTTTTCACTTATGGACCCACGTGCCCACTATTAGGAAGCCGTAGCTTCTGTAAGAAAAACAAATGTTTCCTTCAATGCTTTGCCTTGTTGAAAGTGATGCCATGCAAGGAGGAGAGAGCTTTTCGGAATACACGGAGCTTGGAGAACTCTGGCCAAGAAGTCTACCACAGTGTGTGCAACCAACGATAGGGTCAACCTCCAGATCTCTTCAGGTTTCCAACTGAAGCTCAGGCTCTGTGAAAATCCTCTGTACTTCCTCGCCTCGTTGCACACCATCTTCCGCCACTGTCTCCTCTGTGCCTGGGAAGCGGACCCCAGGAAATGCACAGGAATCGAGCCCCCAATTTTGGCCTTGTGCCACTCCCTGGTTTTATATTTTGCCTGGTGACTCAAGTCCCTTTCCCGAGGTATTCTGTGGGGCACACGGACAGCTGTGTTGCCATAGGTGACAGTCCAGGACCTGGGACTAGTATCTTTGGTCTCTTATCTTATTGATTGATACCTGATACTTTCTTCAGTTTACTCACCCACTGGCATCTGGTCATGGAGAGTGTTAGGCACAGGCCTAGGTTTTTACTAAGAGACATTGAGGAAGAGAAACTCAAATAATCCCTTTTGAGCCTTTTTTAAAAAACTTCACTCCAGGGAGTATTTTGTTTAAAGCAGGTCACCCAATCCACCCCAGCTGGCGCCAGCTCGGTGGGCTTGTCTGATTTTGAACTGTGGGCACTCTGGGTAGTCTCCCATCTTATAATTTGCATTTGTTTGAACCCCCTAGTTACCTTCCCATTTGTCTTTCCTCTATTATGGATGAATGTGTCTCCCTGATGAGCCTGGTCAGACCCTAGAAACCCGGCTCCTCCCCTTGGGTCCCTACACCCTGGGGATCATCCTGGTCACCGAGTCTCCCAGGGGCTGCTTGTCTCTGCTGATCCTGCCTCTGACCTTAACTCATCTTGACCCTCTTTCCAGCTGAACAAGGTGGGACCCCACCATCTCAGAAGAACAGTGTTGAATGTATGTGTTCAAAACTTTCCAGCTGAACACTTTCAGAATTACCCAAGTCAGACTTAACGGTGTCCTGCCTGAAAAATAAGTCCCCTTTACCAAGGGAATTATATGAAAATGCCATGTTCATCTAATTCTTATAATTAATTGTTCAGTTTGTTTTTCATGATCTATCAGAATTATGCTTTCATGTGAAACATTTTCCCAATTCTGAATGTGTTAACTACCACTTATTTAATCTCACGTAGTTCAGTTATGGGTGTTTTACATTTTTTTTATAAAGAACTTTATAAATCCTTTTCAAATTGGACTTTAAAAAATTGTGCTGTGTATTGTTAGTAATAATTATTCTAAGTCATCTCACATCGTAGTTGAGTATCTTGTTATAAAATGTGAGGTTGGGTGGGCTCTCTACAAAACAGCCAGGACTCCTGTGCTACACTGGACCCCCTCACCTGCACCCCGAAGTCTGACCTGCATTGCATCTCATGTGTCCACTGACGGACCAGAGGCTCTGACATCAGCCCTCCTGGGAGTCTCAGAGTCATCTGGGTACCTATTCCTCAGCCCATTGATGTTGGTGGCAACTTCTGTGCTCCTAGCCAGTGGGAGGAGGAGTGGTGAAGGGAGAAGGGACTGAGTGAGCACCAGTGGATCTAGCTTCCTTTGGTGGAGGTGGAAATATCTGAGTGTTTTCAGAGGGACAGGTGCCTGCTCCGAGATTCACAGCCGAGGACATCGCCTTTACAAGGACACCTGACGGGACTTTGAAAACCCAGGGGTGCACAGCCTCAGGATGTCCTTTACACAAGTTGCTAGAAACAGTGGCTCCCACGCACCTGAGCTGACGCGGGACCACCTTCTAATGAAAACAAGGCCTTGAAATCACACACGTTGGTTGGTCTCTGAGAGGTGTTAGCTCAGAATTGCAGCTGAATTCAACTACAGATGGGAAGAACCTATTCTCGTAGGCAGACTCAATCCCTCATCTTCCTCAGTTGTGGTTAACATTTCCCGGCCCGGCCTCTAGAGTGAAATCACTTGGGGAGAGATTTCAGGAGAAGTAAATGTCTGTTTCAACCACAGAATTCCTCCTTCACTGGGCCTCACTGAGGCCCGTGACTGGACGGCTTGGTAGGAAGAGCCCAGGTAAGCACGCTAATGTTTAGGTTTAATAAGGGTGTTTGTTGAAGGACAGCATTTTCTTTTCTTTTTTTTTTTTAAATTTATTGATTTTTTTACAGAGAGGAAGGGAGAGGGGTAGAGAGTTAGAAACATCGATCAGCTGCCTCCTGCATACCCAATCCTGAGATGTGCCTGCAACCAAGGTACATGCCCTTGACTGGAATCGAACCTTGGGCAAGCGTAAGTTTCTTAATTATTGAAAAAGCAGCTTAAGAAGTGCCTAATAGGATTACTGCAGCTTTATTTACTGGGCTGATCCTTGGGTTGCGGGGAGAAAGAGCTAAGGCCCAACCCGAGGTTAGTGGTGGGTGCAAAAATACTGATTTAACTCAGACATAGAGTGTGCTAGGAGACTTCCCATCCAACCCTCCACCAACACCATGTAGCTCAATCAGAGCTTTTAGAACAAAAATCAGGAGCTTTCTGGGTCCACGTGGGCAGCGTTCTTTCTCCCATCCTCAGTTGCAGAGACATAGCCTGAGGTACCACCGACACTTTAGGTGAGATGCACTTGATATGCCCCCATGGCTTTGCCTGATCAGGTTCATGTCACTCAGAGACACCTGGCCCATTGGCTGAAGACCACAGTTCTGTCAGCATCAGGGCTTGAAAGGAGACCAGAGTGTTAAAGAGAAGACAGAGGAATGGACTTGAGGCGTGTGGCAGGAGCCATTGGGAAAAGGGCTCTGTGAACCCGAGTCCTGGTTCTCTCCCCACCATCTAAGAAGTACAGTGTTGAACGTTATGTGTCCAAAACTTCCAAAGGAAAAGTAGAACACCAATATTCAGCCTTTTTAAGCAACAGATTTTATTGTTCAAAAAGCAGCCAGCAAAGCTATATTTAAAGTTGAATTTCTTACAAAATTTCAGATCGAATGTTTCCAGGTCACTTCAGCTCAGTGGCCAGCAAACTGCAGCCCGCAAGCCCCACGCAGCTCTTTGGCCCCCTTGAGTGTGGCTGGCTCTTCCTCAGAATGGTCTGGGCGAGTCTATTTTGAAGAAGTTTAAAAAATGTGGCTCTCAAAAGAAATTTCAGTTGTACTGTTGATATTTGGCTCTGTTGACTAATGAGTTTGCAGACCACTGCTTTAGCCTCTTACATCTGATGCCAAGAGTTTTATTAACAATTTTTATTTCCTCAGAAAAAGCAATTATTTGCTGAGTTGTGTGTTGGAGAATTCTTTAACAAGTTTTAACACACACACACACACACACACACACACATTACCACATACACTCTTATTTTCTGAAATGAGATTTAATCAAATAAAATCAAATCCTCTGCTTTGATTTTAGGATTGCTATCTACTTGATGTTAAGATTGACTAAAAAATAACTGATCACTGAAGACCTTGTCTTCTTGACATAGTGTGTTTTGCACTGTATGAATGCTCACATTTACTGTGATTGTTGCTTTATGAAGGAAAGGTTTCTGGTGATTTTGCTCTGAATAACTTCACCAGAGTGAATGATCTGCAAAGAAATGTTTAGGTTTCCTCAAGAGGGTTCATGTTCTAATTTCCTGTTTTAGTGTTTAGTTCTCACTGGGTTTGATGTGCACACAAAATCTGATAGTTGGCTGAATGTTTGTCAATAGTGATCACAGTCGTAGGATTTCTTTTGGTGAAATTTCTTCCTTTTACCAATAATTGTAAATGAAGCCTTATGAATTCTCCTCTGAACAGTATGTCATGTGTTTTCAAAGTTTAGAGCTGTTGCACAGGACATCTAAATTATCATGTTTATAATGTGAGTTGTCATGTTATCTGAGATCAGGACAATGATTAAAGGCTTGCACAAAGATACCATACACATGAACCCACTCACATATTAAAGATCTTTATGGCCAAGGAGTTTGGTGATAGCATAGATTTTTCTTTTTCTTTTCTTTTTTTTTTAACATTTTTTAATCTTTATTGTTCAGTTTATTAATTACATTGTTCCTTTTTTTCACCCTATAGTTCCCCTCCAACTGGTACCCATCCCACCCTCCGCCCTCACCCCCCTCCACTGTCCTCTCCCATAGTTGCATGATTTTTGTCCAGTCTCTTGCTGCACTTCCCACACCCCCTTTATCCCTAAGAGTTGTCAGTCCATTCCCTCTCTATGTCCGATAACAGATTTTTCCACATTGCTTACTGAGGGTTTCTTTCATGTGTGAAAGTGCTGGTGTGTTTAAATGATAACGCTATGATTGATGTTCTTCCACCATTATTACACGTGCAATGCCACCTCTTGTGCAGTCAGGTCAGACTATCTACTGAAGGCTTTCATGACTTTCTCCCGTGTTGGGTTCCTTCATGCCTTCTAAGGGAAGAACAGTGACTGAAGGCTTTGCCACATAGCCGACATTCAAAAGGCTGTTCTCCAGTGTGGGTTCTGTGGTGCCTTGTGAGATTAGCGTGTTGACTGAAAGCTTTCCCACACCGACCACATTCATATGGTTTTTCTTTGGTGTGTGTTCTGGTGTGACGTCTTAGCTCGGAACTTTGACTGAAAGCCTTCCCACATATGGAACATGCGTGTGGTCTCTCTCCTCTGTGAATTTTCTTGTGCTGGCTAAGGCCAGAACTTTGATGAAAGGATTTCCCACACTGATCACATTTATACAGCTTCTCCCCAGGATGGATTTTCTCATGTTTTTTAAGGTAAGACCTTTGACTAAAAGCTTTGTAGCATACGGGACATTGGTATGGTTTCTCTCCTGTGTGAATCGCCTCATGCTGTCTAAGATAAGAACTGTGTCGGAAGGCTTTCCCACACTCACCGCAATTATAGGGCTTTTCTCCAGTGTGCATTCGGTTGTGGTTTCTAAGGTCAGATTTTTGCAAAAAACCTTTCCCACATACATTACATTTAAATGGTTTCTGTCCACTGTGACTCATCTTGTGTCGCCTGAGGCTGAAGACACTACTAAAGACTTTCCCACACTCACATATATTTCCTCTCGCGCGACTTTCATTGTGTCCACGACGGCGTGACTCTTCTTTAGGTGGCTTTCCACACTTTTGGCTGACATAAGGTTTCTTTCCTATATGAATCAAAGAATGTTGACTCACAGCTGACCTGTGAGCAAATCCATCACTCAAATCAGCACTTGCAATAGGGTCTTCTGAAGTGTGAGATTCCTGCTGTGTGGAAGGAGATAAAAAAGTGTCAATTGTTTGCCCACACATATTCATACAATCATTTTATGCATAACAATTCTAGCATATTAGTCAGAAAAAAACTCCCTGGTGAAAATGTTTTACATGTTAGCTGCATACATATGTTACATGACAACACCCTGGCAGGCACAAAGATTCTCTCTTTCTTAGTATTGCCATCACAGAGTTATTACATAAATTTGAAAGACTTTCTTGTTTCAACAAGTAGGTAATCAGCAAATGTCATTATCTTTTTTTCAAGATATTGCTTTGGCTCCTGTTAGTTTCTTTACCAATTTCAAACTATCCAAAAGTTTCTTGGAAAGAGCTTAATCCCAAGTTAACTACATAATTGCATTCAGGTGATTGTTCTCATGACTAGCTTCTCTCATTGCCACATATTCAATTTGGATGGTTAGTTTCACACCTATGAGCCTTACCATTGGCATGGTGGAGGCTATGCCTTTCTTGCTGATCTGGTGCATTAATAGCATCTCTGTTTTAAGGTTGTCTCTCGTGCCTGAAGGGATTAAAAAATAAAATTTGTTACAATGTCATTAGCAGAATGAGTATGGATAAATGCACCAGGATCAATATATGTATGTGGTTAAACCTGGCACTGCATTAGAGAAAGTGTATCCAATGAAGTATTTTAGATAGCGCAAACAATGTAAAGTTAATGGAAATTCAGGGGAAAATAATACCAGGATTGAAACATGAAAAGCAGGAAGTGGTAAAGAGATTGTGCATCAGCCTATGGTGGTTAAACCTGAAAAGGCAAAGTCCAACTGCAAGAAGTACACAATTACATTTTTCCAGGAGGAAAAAAAAAACGCAGGTAGGACACATCCCTTCCCATTCCTATATGCAAGGACTAACAACATCAGGAATCTTCCCTGGTGTCCTCCCTTGGATTTTGGAATGTGTAACTCAAATCCAAGCCTTCCCCTGATAGCCCAAGGATGCACTCAGTCACTGGAGGCACCTCCTCACACTGAAGTTCCCACCCCTTTCTGCTCACCTGCTGTCTGGCCATGGAGAAACCCAGTCCCTTCACTCCTCAGCTGTCCTTGCTCTGGCTGGCAGATCCGATATCCTGTTTGTGGAAGAATGGTAAATGGATTATGAGTCCTATGTAAAGTAACAAATGCAGTTACGAAGTCTAAGACAGATTACCGATGAAGAATTCAGGAGTGAATGAAGGCGAGTCCTGGCAACAACACTTTCTTTAGAGAAAGCATTGCAGATCCTTCACCAAAGCAGGAAGAAACACAAACATGCGGCCAAAACAGGAAATACTGATTGATACTTATTTCCATGATCAAGTTCAGTTTTCTCAAAATGTGAGATGATAATGTCTCCATAGTGGGTTCAATATTATTTTCACACAGAACCCAATGGACATAATTTCCATAATAGTAGTGAAAATGGTCTTACTTTCGATACTCTGCTCTTGTCTTCAAATACAATAGAACATAATAAGTATTTTAATGTATTTGATCAGTCATGTATACATTAACAATATCCATTGATTTCTCTTTTATAATCTGAGTGTTGGAGACAGAGCTGCAAAATGATTGGAAGTTGTGGCTAAGATGGCATTCTAATGTGGAGATGAAAACAAAATGTAAAAAAGAAAAACCTTGCTTGTAAGCAGATATGACAGTTGTAAGAGTATCAGGGCAGTGTTTGGAGCAAGATAATAGTAGGTATTCTATGTAGCTTTCCAATGCCTGAAGTAATGAACACTTACATACATAAATACACTTACCGTCTTACATATACAAACACACATCTGTACTCACATACATACACATACATGTTTTAAGACTCACCCATAGAGACCAGGTCATGGATGTTCTCCAGCACCACATCTCTATACAGATTCTTCTGGGGTGTGTCCAGCAGGGCCCACTCTTCCTGGGTGAAGTCAACAGCTATATCCTTGAAGGTCACTGATTCCTAAAACATCATGGACATTGCAGATTAAACGGAGCACTTCCTGCCAGTGTGGAGAGGAGGAGGGTTGGGATGACCGCATTAAGGAATGATGGGGAGCTGGGTGTATGGGAAGATCAGTCTGTTTTTGGGGTTCTACTCAGGTCACTGTCGGTGTAGAGCTGGTGTCTGCCTTTCAAACACATTTATAGAAACAGGCAAGGTATGAATTCATATTCTGTTTTGTGAACAGAGATGAAAAGATGTGAATGGTTTGCCCATATACACTCATACATTTCTTTCTCACACATCAGTTATAGCTTATCAGTCAGTAATTGTCTCTGGTGAAAATACTTCAAGCATACACTTGTCCTGTGACGCTCTGGCAAGCACAAATATTCTCTCTTTAGTATCACAATCAGAGTAATTAAATAAATTTGAAAGACTATAAGATGTTTCAACAAGTAGATAATGAACTGATTTCATGATATTGTCTTTGCTTACTGCTCAGATAATTGTTTTGGCTCTTCTAATTTTTTTCCTGATGTCAAACTATCAAAAAAGTTTTGTTTGGAAAAGGCTTAATCCCAAGTTAACTACGTGATTCCATTCAGGCAGTTGTGTTCATGACTGACTTATCTCATTGCCTCATATTTAATTTGTATGATTAGTTTCATACCTATTAGCCTTACCATTGGCACGGTGGGGCACACGCCCTTCTTGCTGAGCTGCTGCATTAATATCTCTGTTTTTTTAAGGGGATCTCTCATGTCTAAAGGGATTGAAAAAGTACAACTTGTTACAATGGCTTTAGTGGGAGAAAACATATACAAATGCATCAAGATCAATATATATATCTGTTTTCAAACCTGGCACTTCATTATGGAAAACATATCCAAAGAAATCGTTTAGCTAGTATAAACAATGTAAACTTAATTGAAAATTAGGGAAAAAGAAAATTGAGATTAAGATCTGGAAAGCAGGAAGTGGTGCGGAGATGTTGGGTCTGCCTATGGTGATAAAACCTTAAAAAAGGGATGATCTCGACAGGAATCACTATGGCAAAGTCCAACTGTAAGAAGTACACGTTCTTTCCTCTAAAATGGAAAGAAAACTGGAGGAAGGACACCTGCCTGGTGATTTGCAAGACATGGTAAAATGAAGAGTCTTTCCCGGTGTCCCCCCTTGGATTTTGGGATGTGTAACTCACTCCCTAAAGCTGTCACATTATAGTCCAAGGATGCACTGACAGGCACCTCCTCACACTGAAGCCCTGGCCCCTCCCACTCACCTGCTGTCTGGCCTCGGGGAAACCCAGTCCCTTTACTCCTAAGCTTTTTTCCTGGCTTCAGCTGGAAAGTCGCGCCTGCATTGCAGATCTGATACCCTGTTTGTGGAAGAAAGGTACACGGATTTCAAGTCCTGTGCAAATTAACCATTGCTGTTACCAAGTCTACACCAGGTTACTGAGGAGGAACAAGGAGGGATTGAAGGACAGTCCTGGTAACAACATATTCTACAGAGAAAACACTGAAGGCCCTTCACCCAAAATACAGAGTGGTTTCAAAACCAGAGAAGACTGCTAAATGAATATACCCATGATCAAGTTCAAAGTATGAAGTCAGAATACTCAGTTTTCTCAAAATGTGAGAGGTTAATGGCTCCAGAGTGGGTTCAATATTATTTTCAAACCAAATTCCACCAACATAATTTCCATAAGAGTAATCAAGATGATCATATTTTCAATAATCTGTCCTTTTCCAAATACACTCAACATATTTTTAAGTAATTGGTAAATCAATTAGGGGTGAACAATATCCACTGATTTCTGTAATCTGAGTGTTGAAGACAGAGTTGCAAAATGACATGAAGTTGTGGTCAAGATGACATTCTAGTGTGGAGATGAAAACAAAACGTGAAAAAAAATCTTTCAAGCATTTATGTGGGTTATGAATTAAGGCAGTGCCTGGAGTGCAGTAGTGGCCACTGTTCTATGTACCTGCTCAATATACGAAGGAATGGAAACTTACATATATGAATACTTTTACACACACACGTACAAGTTTCAAGACTCACCCACAGAGACCAGATGACTAATGTCCTCCAGCATCACATCTCTGTACAATCTTCTCTGGGGTGTGTCCAGCAGGGCCCACTCTTCCTGGGTGAAGTCAACAGCTATATCCTTGAAGGTCACTGATTCCTGAAACATCATGGATATTCCAGGTTAAACAAAGTACTTCCTGCCAGTGTGTGGAGGATGAGGGTTGGGATGACAGCGTTGAGGAATAATGGGGAGCTGGGTATATGGAAAGGTTAGTATGTGTTTGGGGTTCCACTAAGGTCAATGTGAATGCTGAGCTGCTATCTTCCAGCAGACACATTTTTAGAAGTATACACACTCTGAATTCATAATAATTTGTTACAAAGAAACATTACATGTGGTGTGGTTTTACACAGACTGAGAGTTATTCAGTAATCTGATCATTAGACTTTCTGGACAGGTGACTATAAAATATTCACTTATAAATCCATAACACAAATTCTCTTTTCCATTAATTTCAAGTAAATCCATAAATTCATCACAACACAACAATGCCCGTGTTGTGATACGTGTGTGACATGACCATTGGTTGAAACATGTTCCCAGAGGAACTTTTGTTTCCTCATCTATAAGCCGGTGTCATTGCTTATGAATGTTGAAACATTTGATGTCCTAATGTACAAAATGTTTCTTGTCTAGCAAACCTGCATAAAATACTGGACATTACTCAGAACTGAGCAGGTTTTTACAGAAGTTGGTACCAGTAGATGTTCTATTTTATTTCTACAGAACTCAGGTATTCAGAACAACAGCTCAGATGGTCAGCAGCACAAGCCAGGGCTACGAGGGGCTGTGTTGAAGGCCAGTCCTATCCTGACCAGCCTGTGGGATGAGGCCTCCCATTCTCGACTTTGTCTGGGACCTCATAACCAGTTATTACTATTTTCCTTGTCTTGTTCTAAAGGATAACAGGAGCCTCATTATTTGGTTCAGTCTGTGTAGTTTCTCAGAAATTTACCAAGGACCCAGCTCTTACTCTACCTACTATATCCCTTCTCCTTCATGGGTGCCACAATTAAGGAAATCCTACTCCCTGCCCATTAATTTCTAAGAGGTAAAAGTGGGATTGGGGGGTAAGAGAAGGAATTGTAATTTTAGTTACACATTTTATACGTTTTCAGAAGTACAAATGCATTCTTATCATTGTCAGTCCTAAAATTGGGGAAAATAAAATAATTTGTCTGTTGTGCAAATCTTTGTCTTGCTCCTCTCCACACTGAGCAGCCCTCACCTCGGCTCTTGAAACACTAAATTGTGCTCATGTGCTCACACAGGTGCCCCCACAACGGACTATTATGTTCTGCTCTTTGTGGGTCTTTGCCGCTTGCAAGCAGCATCACCCTAAAGCTCATTCCAGCCAAAGACACGCTTAGTGTGTTCGTGATTGGCCACTGACCCTATGGAATGGATTGAAGAAAACCTCTCTAATCTCTTCTGTAAACAAGCAAGGCTGATGTAGCTTGTCATAAATCTGTGTAATGTTGAGAAGGAGATTCCCAATCGATGAGTTCCTGACCCCTGATGTGTTATCCATTATTCTAGGAAAACCTAGTTGGAACTCAGATGCCTGAACACCACCTGGTTATACTTAAGACATCCATGCCACTAGGAAACACTTGTTCATCTAATGGCCCTGGAATGTGATTTCCATAGAAATACATATTATCTACTTACCTGTGGCTGCATGGTCAATGATCCAGTTGCCAGGTGTCTTTCTCTGGGTTTTCACCCACAGACAGTCCAAGCACTAATCAAGCAAAGCTGGGTACAGAGAAAAAAGCCATGAGACTCCAGTCATGTGCACAATTTCCAGTCCCACCTGTCAGAAAGCCCCAGTGTTCACCTGGGTATGTTCCCTATTCCCAGCCTAAGAAACTGAAACCAGTGTTGAACTCTCAGAATAACTCTCAGAAGAGATCTCTGCTCTTCAGGGTCAATTGTAATAGGGCTGTAGCTGTGGTTGCTATAAAGAAGGTCAAATTACAGATATCTTACAGAGAGGAACAAGATAAATATTGAGTGTGCTATATTAATGAGCCTATGGCATCTACAATTATTCAAGTCCCTCCCTGAATCCAAAGTGCATAGATCCCTGACTCATGCCATATGTAGACCTTGGTTTCTACTTGCAGGTGAGCACTGTGGAATCCCTTAGGTGTCATTATTATTGCCTCATGCATCTGCATGGTTCTCCAAGCCGTCAAGCCCTTAAAAATCTCCACCATCAGAAAGTAGTAGGAGAACATACATGAGTCACAGAGTTAATGTCATGTACTGCCCTCGTTCTCTAGGTCAGGGCAGCTCAGAGAGTAAAGAATGGCTGGGCTTGATGAGGAAATCTACTTGGTCCATCTGGTAACTGGTTAAGTGGTAGTTAAGACGCTCAAATCCAATTCTGTACTTATCTTCCTTAGCTAATGACTATGTATTTGAATATTACAGAAAATATAAACTATAATTTTCCCCCTAACATATCAATCATAATTAAATGTATTTTATGGACAAATAATGAAAGCTGATCATAAAGAACAATTAATTCACACATTTCTCCTTTGAGGCCCAGGGGAAAAGGTTAAATTGGGATTAAATGTGATGGTATACTTACAGATTTACGTATTTGCTTTATTTCCAAAATAGTCATGCTAATTATAGTTTATTTACATATTTAAAAATGTCATAAACAGAGGTTCCAAAATCTTTAGTGACATGGCAAAGTTCTATAAGTAGAAAATGGAACAGCTGTCCTTTAATTTTACTGTTTGAGTCCTGGGCTTCAATTCCTTTAGGGTGACACAGCACAGATAGGTCTAACTTGCAGTAGTACCTCAGGGCCCTCCCTAGGCCCTCCCTAATCACCTCATTTATAATTCATCAGAGGGAAGACTGGGGAGGGTGGGAGGAGCTCAACCAAAACTTGTACGTGTATATGCATAACTCATAGACACAGACAATAGAGTAGTGAAGGCCTGGGTGGGGGAAGGGCAGCTCAGAAGAGGTCACGTAGAGGTAGTGAAGGCCCTGGGGGGCGGGGGGAGGGAAGGAGGATTTATGTAATACTTTCAATAATAAAGATGAAAAAAAAATAAAGTCACAATTCCATTAAAATTCAAAGGTGAAGAATCATTTGGATATCATTATACAAGCTGGAGGAAAATATGGGTTGATATTCACTCACCCAAATGAAGTATGTGGTAGAATATGCCTGGAAAGATATCTGCCGTGACTCTCGAATTCGAGAACAGTGAGACCTCTTTTTAAATATATTAACTAAAACAAGAAAGATTAGATTTAGAAAAGACCTTTGTAATCATACCCAGCAGGCAATGTGACAATAAGTCAATGGTCACATAGAGATGGTGCCAGAAACTTAGGAGGATGCATATTACCAGAAGGAAATCAAAGCAAACCTATTCCATGATGTACTCTAGTATGGAGGTGTTTGAAACTATCTCCGGGAACGGAATTAAATTTATTTTAAAACCATTGCTATCGTAACAATCTTTAGAGGAACTAACAAAACATACATAATAGTTCTAAAGTATTCATTAGTTCCTGCAAATATACTGGCCATCTTTCCCCTAAACCAGGACACGCATCCTGGTGATGTCAGGATGAGTGATGGCACTGCAGGTCCTCTGTCCTCCAGATCTCTTAAAGAGCCAGCTGGGAGGGAGCATTTTACTTCCTCAACATGTCTTAATATTTCAAGAGCATTGCTACCCTTTAAGGGGCAGGCTTTAAATTTTCCTGCCATCACACAACTATTTGGACACAGCTGCTTAGTTCTGGCATGTAGCTTTCGGGACCTCTGTCCCTGCACACCAAAACCATATTCTTCATCCAATCTGATAACTGGCATCTATAACCACTCCCTTGAACTTTCCTTCTCTTTCCATTCAGAACATGACCGAATGGAAGTGAGCTCTCTCCAACTTCCACCCTAAGGTTGGCTACGCCCTACTCCAGGTGCTAAGGATCAAGCCCTCAAACACAACTGTAATAGTGTTGCCTCTCACCTCTTACAATTGAGCAATGCTTAGACAGGAAGGCAGTGATAAACCACAGAGGGCAACGAATCCAAACAAATGGACATCAAATTAATAATTGAAAGTGAAAAAAATATATAATCTCAGTCTGGATTACAAATCAAAGTTCATCCTTTGGTGACTCCCAACATCCAATATAACCAACACAGTTCAGCCACATGGAAACTAGAATTAGGTTTACAATTATTCTAGAATTTTGTACATGAAGCACAATAGGAGATCTATTTATTTTAAAAACATATTCTTGTTTATTTGAAAGAGAGGAAGGCAGAGAAAGAGAGGGATAGAAAACATTCATTGATGAAGTGATCTTGTTTGGGCTGCCTCTGCATGAGCCACACTTTGCGTTGAACTGCTATATCCTTGCATGTCCCCTATCCAGGAAATCGAAACTGCGACCTTCTGGTTCATGGGGTCCATATGTTCACAACTGAGCCACTCCAAGCTGGGCGTAGATTCTACTTTTAAGAGCATATTGGGCCTTGCATACAAAATGGTTTTTTTGTGTGCCAGGATGAAGGAAAGTCACATTAACAAACTAATATTCAACAGTATCATAAACAATTAACCAAACCCAGAAAATAAGGACAATCATAGATGACATAATCTGTCAACTGAAAATTAATGAGTACATTTTTTCTTCTAAATAATTTTGGGCCCTAGCTGGTTTGGATCAGTGGATAGAGCCTCAGTCTGTGGGCTGAAGGGTCCCTGGTCCAATTCCTGTCAAGGGCACATGCCTGGGGTGTGGGCTTAATCATATTGGGAGGCATGCAAGAGGCAGCCGAACAACGACACTTTGTCATCATTGATGTTTCTCTCTCTCTCGTCCTCTTTCTTCCTTTCTGAAGTCAATAAAAATATATTAAAAAGTAATTTTGGCACAAAAACCTCAAACACATAATGAAAATGGCATAGAAATACAGTTATCTTATGCACAAGCACAAATGGAACAAAGCTAAAGCAATATTGATGAACAATCATTTGCCTTCAATATGTTAATTTTTTAATGATTAAAATAAATATAAGCCCCTATCTCAAGGCATTTGAGAAACAAAATGAAAAATGTCACATGATGAAACACATGAAAGGAAACTGATTCAGAGAAGCAGAAAACAAAGCATGTACAACCATAAAAAGAAGAAAAACATCAGATAAAGATATAAGTGCCAACGGCCCTTTCTCTGGGAAGGAGATGCCCTGTAGCTGCGGTTGCCAGCCTGTGGTCCTCAGACTACTGGTGGTCTGTGAGGTCCAAGAGGTTGGCAGCCACTGACCTATAGCATGTGGCAGACTGTCACTGCCAGGCTCTCTTGATTATAGAAAACTGGGCCTTTGTCCAGTGTGATCAGAGGTCTGAAGTTTAGCTATTTAATTTCACTAATTTAAATCTTGCACTCCCATGCAGCTGGAAAGTACTATGCTGGGTAGGAAGATTTAGGATCTTGGGATAAGCATTCAAAATTGCAAATAGATTCAACACAAAAGTGAAAAAGAAGCACAGTTCAACTCTCAGAACTGAAGAAGTGAATGAATATTGACCCAATAAAACTTGAAGAACCCGGAGGAGCTGCTTTAATATGACATATAATTTTAAGAGAACGTGGCCAGCTTACATTGTAGTGTTTAGAGAACTTACCAGATGAAAAACTGGAGGAGATGGTGGCGCCAAATGGATGCTGAGACCAGTTCCGCAAAGCAGCCAATCCTCTTCTTCCAATGTCCTGAAACCTTCAGTTCCCTTGTCTAGTAGCAAATGGATCTTTTTGCTATCTGACTCCCTTTTATCCTGGAAGACAGTAAATCCTGTCAGTGCTGGGTACTTAGGACTGATCCAGGAAATAACAATGAGCGCAAATTGGATTACAGTCTGTTGGTCACACCCAGTTCAGTGTGATTGGATTTTCCAGATGAATAACCAGTTACAATTATCCTATAATGATGTAAAAAAGGACTGTGTGAAAGTATGTTAATTCCACCCACTCCTTTATTCACTGATTGATCTTTCTGAGTGCATTCTATGTACAGGACACGATGGTATGCTACCCACCTGGGGCTGGAGTTTTCTCTGGGACCTATAGGTATGAAGATAAAAGGAAAGTTGGAAAAATCTGAGATATGAATAAAGAGCGGACATGAAATACATTACTGGGATAAAAGGAAGTCACAATGTGACATATTTTGCAGGATTTTATTAATCGCAAACAAAAATGGTAAACCAGAAATTTAATATAACATTTTATAAAGGAAAAGGGCAAAGTCGTGAGAAGAGACCTCTAAGATAAGAACAATCACTGGAGGTCTTCCCACAGAGCTGATATGCTGTTCTCCAGTGTGGGTTCTCTGGTGTCTTATTAGATTAGCATGCTGACTAAAGGTGTCCCAACACTGACCACATCCATATGGTTCTCTCTAGTGTGTACTCTGTTGTAATGTGTAAGCTCAGGCTTTTGACTGAGAGTCTTCCACACATTGAACATACATGTGTTTCTCCCCCGTGTGGATTCTATGGTGCTGGCTAAGGCCAGAGCTTTGACTAATGACACTCATAACATTTATTCCCAGGATAGATTCCCTCCTTTTCTTTTAAGTTAAGATTTTTGATTGAAAGCTTTGTCACATATGGGAAATTCATACGGTTTCTCTCCTGTGTGGATGGCCTCATGCCGACTAAGGAAAAAACATAACTGAAGGCTTTCCCACACTCATAAGGCTTCTCTACAATGTTCATGGGATTGTGGTTTCTAAGCTCAGATATTTGCAAAAAGCCTTCCCCACACAGATGACATTCACATGGTTTCTCTCTAGGATGAGTTAGTTATGTTCTGCCAACACAAGTTGAAAACATGACTGAAGGGTTTCCCACAGTCACATATTTTACATGTGGTGTGAATTTCATTGTGTCTACTAAGGCATTACTCTAGTCTAGGTGATTTTACATGGATCTTCATTTAGAAAGCTGAAGATCTCTGGCGGTCGACCATGTCATTGGTTGCACACACTGTGGGAGGACTTCTTGGCCAAAGTTCTCTAAGCTATGTGTATTCCAAGATGCTTTCTCTCCCATGCATGGCATCACTTTCACCAAGGCAAAGGGTTGAAGGAAACAGCAGGCATATCCACAAATATTCATTTTGTCTAAAGAAGGTACATCAATGTCATATGTACATGACTGAAAATGCTAAAGGACTCAGAAGGGCAAATCCCTTCCAGCTCTGTGTACCTTGGCAAGATTATGCTAATGTTATTGTTTCCGCCCACTTGAAAATTTCCTTCAAACCAGTGTAAAGTCTAGGAGGACTGGAATTTTACCAGTACGACTTAGGCACCTTAGAAGAAGCAGCGGGTCTAGGGGAGCTGGTCCAGCACCCACTGTTCTGAGACTCTGCTCACAGACTGAGGAGCTAAGCGGAATTTCGGGTGGGTTTCCTTCCATTTCCTTTTCCTAAAGGGAGGTTTTATTGGTTTTAGACAGAGAGGGAGGGAGAGGGATACATCCAGAAACATTGATGATGGAGAAATATCTATTGGCCACTCCCAAGCACACCTCCTTCTCTGGATGGAGACCCCAGCACGAGCGTGTGCCAGGACAGGGAGTCCTACAGGTGACCTCTTGGTTCCTGGCTGGATGCTCAACCACTGAGCAACACCTGCTTGGCGGGTTTCATTTCAGTTGCATCTTTTCATTTGGATTTTCCATCACATGGAAAAGACAGTAAAAAACTTAGGACTGTTTGGACTTTAGGCAATGGGTCAGCATTCTTTCCTATCACAGTTAATCCTGTAGAGACATGAACAAATTGCATCTTCTCCATGCTCATTATTATACCAGGTATGAATTAAAAGCACTGTAATTTGTGGGACTTGGTGGGTAAGCAGTAATGGAAAGTTGGTACATTGAGATATGGGCACTTAAATATTTGAATTACTCAGACTTAATTTAAAAAATTCAAATTTGGGCACTTATATATTTGATTTACTCAGGCTTAATTTAAAAAATTCAAGTTTGGTTTACTCAGACTTATTCATTTCATATTTACTAGAAACTAAATAATTATAGGAACATAGAATTTTAAAAAATATATAAGATAAAGAAAACAAACACAAAACCAGTCCAGAATCTCATTTGTGATGCTTCCAAACTAGCAGAGGAGAACATATTTTCATTTGGGTGAATATGAATTTGAAATTTGCTTACTCTTCTGTCCCATGGGAACTTTGAATTTCCCAGAGGGGAGCATATTTTACTTTGATTTTCTATTAAGTCTCCCACAATATCCAATGCATTGATGATGGTGTTAGTTCCGAGAAATACTGTCTCTTTCCCCTACTAGGACACAAAGGGTAGAATGAGTCTCAGTTTACTCTTTGAAATCCCCCTTTATGCATGCACTTCCAATTGACCAGGTGAGTCTAAGCAGTGTCACCTTAGAGTCCTGTCCTGGGGACAGGTAATCATGAGAGGACAAAGACTCAGAGGGAGGAATCATAGGGCAGACAGATGTTTTTCCTGAGGTCATGAGGTCTCTTCAGCAGATTTGAAGCAGATGGTGCCAGAGGAGCTTGCCCTGTGTGGGATTTTGACAAGTTTCTCTTTCCCTTTTCCTCAGGAGATTTGCAAGTCCATAAGTGAGACAGAAAGACAGGCCGTGATCCAGAATGTGTGACCTTCAGACCCTTATGGCCCAGAAAGGGAAGCAGACCCAGAATGCCTCAGTGGCACACAAGGCTCCCCAACCAGAGGAGGAGAATCCCAGGGTGAGTAGAAGCCTGGCTCTGTGGGGGACCTAGGGAAGTTGTGGCTTAGATGACAAGACAGGGTTTGGACAAGGCAAGTTGCATAAATGGGGTGTCCTTTCCCATGCAATGGTCCCCTAGGACGTCCTTACCCATCTGACTGGTCCCTTTGGTTTGTAGGAACAACCTCACTTCTTAATCATGTCCTGTGCAGCCTGCTTTTTTGTCCATAACTTTCCACTTGGTTTTATATATCAATGCTCATCCCTTCCATCCTTTCTCCTATGTTCCTTTCAAACTAACCTGGGCTTTGGGATCCACCCTAATACCTTGAATAATGGCTACTTGGTGAGCCCACCCTGGTGTGACACATATTTACCCTCTATCAAACTGTCCCATTGTTCCTCTTTGAAATGTGCCTGTGTTCTGAGCTGACTGTCTGACCTCCTTTTCTCCTCCAGGTGAGATGTTGGAAATGTGGGGCCTTTGGGCACAAGGCAAACAGCCTCAGGTGTCCCTGAAGCATTGGAGTGGGGTTGTAGCCCTCCATGCCCAAGGCTCCAATGAGATGAAGGAGAGCCAGAATTCTTGGAATCTCAGGGACCTGTGGAACCAAGGACCCTTCAACAAGGCTGCTAAGTTGACCCAGCAGAGAGTTCAGTGAGTGTCATGAGACAGTGAAGCCAAACTTTGGGGGAAATCTCTGGAGCCACCATCTGCATTGCCACCTCCAAGCAAAGACAGGGACCAGGCTGGATTCACTGGGGACAGGAAATGGAGGGACTCATATATTGTAATCTGTCCTCCAGGAATAAAGACCAGAGACAGGCTCTGCATCAGAGGTTACGCCAGAAAGCCCCAGGAGGGCCACAGCACAACTGGAAGAACAAGACAGAATCCTGTGACTACAAGAGGGTGAGTGTCCCCAGATTCTTGGCTTTTTATTGCATCAGGGACACCAACTTCCCTTGGGTTCAGAGAACACCTCACTCCCTAATGAGAGTCCTGTGCACCCTTTTTTTGTGTCCAGATCTTTGCATGTGAGTCTGTGAATGAATTCTGGGACCTGTATGCCTTCTCCTTATGTTCCTTTCCGTCTACTATGGGGTTTGTCATGCACCACAACATCTTAACAACAGGCACCCCGAGAGCCCATGTTTATGTCGGTCTCTGTAACCCATATTACACCTCCATAAATCTTTCCTTTCAAAAATGTCCCTGCTTTGTGCTGTCTTACTGACCTCCTTTTCTCCCCACAGGTGAGATGTTGGAACTGCTGGTCCTTTGGGCACAAGGCAAGCAGCCACAGGTGTCCACTGAAGCATTGGAATAGGGCCCTAGCACACCAGGCCATGGGCTCCGATAAGATGAAGGAGAACCTGAAACCATGGAATCCCCAGGTCCATCAGAACCAAGGACACTTTAACAGGGCTGCTAAGGCCACTTTAACAGGGCTGCTAAGGTGAGCATTGTTGGAGGCTGGAGAAAGCTTTGGGGCAGAATCTATGAAGTCTGTGTCCTTCCCTCTACACTGTATACCTTGCCATTTCCATTCAAACTCAGAGAAACAAGGATAAAAGTCTCCATGTCTTCACTCCCAGGTTCATACAATTCCTGGGCAATCAATGAGGGTGAATGGTGGTAGGGTTGGTGCTGGGAACATCTTTAATCTATAAAGGTGTCAGGCAGAGAGGAAACAAAATGAAGGAAAGTCCTTCATGAAAAACCCAGGTGGTTTCCTTGGGGAGGGGACCTGAGATGAGGCAAGGGCCAGTCTGGTAAATGCACTGGGCTTCCGTCCCTGGATCACAAGAAGTGGGAAGGGGTGTGGGCTAGGGATGGCATAGCCTTCATTGCAGAGAAGAAATGGAGTGTCTCACTTATCATGTTCTGTATTTCAGGCATGAAGAACAGAGACAGGCTCCTTCCTGGAGACTTCCCTGGAGACCCAGAAGCAGGCCCCAGCAAAACTGGAAGGACGAGACAGAACCCTGTGGCTCTGTGATGGTGAGTGTCCCCAGGTTCTGCGCTTTTCACTGTATCAGGGTCACCCTATTTCACTCCTCGTCTTCTCTCTGAGGGAATGATGGAAATTCTAGGGGAACAATCATGCTTTCTCTAGTGTAATTTCCCAATTCATTTTTGATGTCTTTTATTTGGCCTACTCTTGGATGTGTCTCAACAATACAGGATGAGCCAAGAGTGGGGTTACAGTATCCCTTTGGAAAATGGGAAAGTAATAGATCATAATATAGCAATAAGCTCTGTCTTTCGTGGACCTACAACTGTAAAGCTACTTTTGACCCACCCTCTACGCTGATGGAGGGCATGGGTGTGGTCTCATTAGACGTTTCCAAAAGGCAACATCCCTAGTTGGTGTAATGTTTTCCGAGGTATCATGAATAAGAAAGCCTTCTCCCAATGGCCACCCAAGCTGATTCATCCCTAAACAGCCTTCAGAACACCAAGAAGTGTCCATTCCCAGGATAAGGCTAGGAAAGGCTTGTTCCCACTTCACTAACAGAAGACAGCTGTGAGAACTTTTGTGTTTTCCTATATGATGTCAGAAAGGGAACACTGTGTCTTCTTTCAGTGACACAGGTCCAGGATCCATTTTCTTTGCATTGATTGCTGGCTAACCCTTTGCAGTCCATATCTTGTCTCAAGTTCACTTTTCCTTGTTGTTGGTCTAACTTTATTTTCTACTTGATAGTGAGAAAATCGTAATGTGTAACATCTGTGTTGTGTCTCTTACAGGATGCACACACGCCAAGACCTGATCACAACACCAAGAGGGAATATGTGGGGGACCCTGATCTCACCACTTGGTCACCGAAAAGGAAACGTGTCATGACATCCACAGGCACCTCCCGTCAAAAGGTGTGTTTGAGAGTATGTTGACTGCTACCTCCTGGACCAAAGAATGGACAGGAAGGGCTGTCACAGAATCCCTCACAAAGGAGGCATACACTTTGTCCAGGATCCCACCCACAGTGTCCATGAGAGGGACAACAGACCCCACTCTGCCCTCAGCATCCAGGGCCTGGACCAAACCCTCATCCACCACTCACAGGCCAAGTTCCTTGATGGGAACTCACACAGCATCCAACCTGCTGCTGCATGCAGTGTGGGCCAGGACTCTGATCTTGTCATCAAGGTGCCTGGCAAGAGAGCTGCCAGACCTCCAGCCAGATTCTTCCAGAATCCCAAAAGAAAGGGGGCCCCAGACTCAGCCCTGCCTTGATGGGCACCCAGAGTCTGACGCAGCCTCCACAGGAGGGCCCTCCCATCAGACTCCTCCAGCCCTGCCACATGCCCCAGTTCCCACCAGTTCCTGGGGTTCCAGGCCAGCCCCTCAGAAAGGAATTCACACCATTAGAGAAAGGCCAGTGGAGCTCCATGCCCATGACACCTCCTTCCCACCCTCCTGCTGAGAAGCTCACCGCTCCTGCTCAGATCCCTGCCACCACTGAGAAGTCAGAGGCACTCTGTTTCTGTGTCCCTTTGAGTGTCCTTCTTGAGGCCCTTCACCTTTCCTCTTTCTCTGAAGTAGGTGATGGCCAGTGAGACACTCCATGTCACTGAAAGACATATTCTTCAGCCCAGGCCACCTGGAGCTGCCTGAGGAACTGGAGAGGATCACTTGGAACAGATGTTTCTGGGGAGTCCGATACTCCCTTCTGTGCTGTGTGGACAGATGGTGGGAACTCTGATCATGCTTGGGGCACACAGGCCCAGTTATTGCACTTTTAATTTATGTAGGTGTAGTGATATTTTATGGAAACTATAGTTTGTGCTAATCAAACTGGTAAGGGAAGTTTATTTTTAGAAATTTTCATTAATTGTACATAAAATTAAGTTGCAATAATTGCCCTTAAAGTCTAATGGAAATAGGAAGCTGTGTAAGGAATCTGTATCAGGTGTACACCTACCTTCTTTGTGGAACTTGGTTCTGGGCCAGCTGCGTGGCCTATAGATTTAATGCAGTGCCTGTTGTCCTCAGGTGAGACTGTTTCACTGTGCTGTGTTATTTCAGTGGAAATCAGGAAAGGACCCTTCCCATGACTTTGTACCTTTCGTTTATGGAATGTGGTATTAAAGTTCTGTTTTATATATATTTGGTATCAATAAAAGTCTGCAATATAGGTCACATTGTGATTGATTTACATTTCTGTCCATTTTGGAACATTTTCAAACAATGTGCCACAAAGGTCATGTCATTGAGATTAGACAGGAATCGGAAGTAACTTGAAATGAGATTATCTAGGGCAACAGCTCTGGGTCCCTGTGTGATACCTTCTTCTCAGTGAAGATCATCTCCTACCTAAAGGATACTAACGGCCTCACACTGCAAAGGTGGTCCTCCAACAGCCTCAGTGACCCTCCCTGGAACCTCAGTCTTTTGCCTCTTCACCCCTACCCTCACCTTCACCACCACCCAATCCCAGGAGCAGTCTCTGACTTGTGTGACTTCTGAATATTTCCAGAATCCTCAGTCTGCCCCCACCATGCCCTGAGATTGAGAGATCTACAAGGGTTCCAGAAAAAGGATGCCAAAGGCTGATTTGAGTGATGAATTTACTCATAGATCTGCTGTGTCTCAACATTCTTTAATTCATATAAGAAAGAACCCTTGGGGCATACAGTGAAGAGATATGCCTTAGAGGCACAATAAAATTCACACCAGAGGTAAATTATGTGAATATGAGAAAGGCTTTAGTAAAGCCTTCAGCCTCAAGTGACACAAGATGACTCACACTAGTAATCTCCCACAACAAATGTGGGAGATCCATTTAATCATACTCCTTGGCCTGAAAGACCTTTAACCTGTGGGTGGACCCACCTCTATGAGGTCTTTGTGTAATCTTTTAACCTTTGGCCTAATCTCAGAAAACATGAGAACTCACATTGTAAACATGCTTATTTAGATGTCCTTTGACTTTTCTTATAAGAGCTCTGAATTGAGGCACCAGTTGTTTGGGGAGGGGGGTAGGAAATAGAAAGGGGTAATTCTGATATTTGTGCTCAACACTTACTTTAGATTGGGCATCAGCTGAGTACACCCATCCTCAGGAGCAGGCCAGAAAAATAAAGCTGTAATCAGATAAAATCCCTAATCCAATTAGCCTCTCCTTAATCTGTGTGTTGTTTTTTTTTAGATAATGAGAAAAAGTTGCTTTCCACAGGCAAAATGAAAGCATTTTCTCACGTTGTTCCCAGAGAAAAATGTATGGTCCTTCCACAAACACCCATAGTGAACTGAACATCCCAGGGGTTAAGCTCAATGGCAGGATGTGCAAGGAGGGACATTAGGGGAGGAGCCACAATTCCATGTCCTTGACCAGGGTCACCATGAGGTTACCTTAATCAATAACAGATGATAGGTCAATGGAAAGCTTACTGGGAGTTCAAACATATGCAAGTTATAAATGCAAGTTACAAAATACCCACAATGTCCACATTTTGAAATCAGACACACTCCACCGAACTGGCACCACCAGTGATTGACTGAATAACTTGCTTTGAATGCAGTTTTCTGGAGCATGAATGGGGCACAAAGCCAAAATGGGAGTATTCGCCTTTTGCTTCTTCAAAGCCTCTTCTTAACCACCTAGGAATGTGCCTCAAACTCTCCATGGCCAGGTGCCAGTGGAAGAGTAACTTAAGAAAGTACCAAGTATGAATGAGAAGGAGAAGAGACTGATGGAACACGTCCCAGTTCATGTACATCCACCCACAGGAAAGACTGTGATCTGCGAGGACATAGAGCTCTTTGTGCCGACATGGAATTATTCGGGGACAGTGACTTGAGTCACATGGCAAAGTGCAAAGTGAGCTAGTCCCGCAAGGACAAACTTGGGCTCTCCATTCCTGTGAGTTCTCTAGAGGCTGAGCTCCGAGATACAGAGGCGACAATGGTGGGAGATGGTCTACAGCGAGGTTAGGAAGAAGAAAGAATTTTCACAGATTTGGAGCTTCAGTTGGAAACGTGAAGAATTCTGGAGGTGGGGGAGGTCGTTGGTTGCACACACTGTGGGCGGAATTCATGCCAGAGAACTCTAAGCTGGGTGGATTACTAATTGATTTATCTCGTCTGTATGTCATCACATTAAAAAAGGCTAAGTGCAGAAGGAAGCAGCAAGGGTAAGGGGAAATGTAGGTTTTTCTTACAGAATCTACATCTTCCTAAGTGTAACAAATGAATCGAAGTAATGTGTAACTGACTGAAAATGCTAAAGGGCCCAAGACAGTGTGCCCTTCCAAATCCTGTATCCCTTCACGAGATTATGCTAATTTGATGGACTCCGCCTACATGTGACATCGACTTGAACCAGCATAAAAGTCCAGGAGGAGAGGGAACTCTGCCATTCTTCCTTCCACAGGCACCTTGGAAGCTGCAGTAGACCCACAGGAGCTGGTCCAGCACCCACTGTTCTGAGGGTCTGCTCATGGACTGAGGAGCTAAACCTTATTATAGGTAGGTTTCCTTCCTTTGCCTTTTCCTAGAAGTTGATTTCATTGGTTTTAGAGAGAGAAAAAGGGAGAGAGAGAGATCAAAATCATTCTGATGAAGAAAGATCATACTGCCGGCCTCCAAGACATCTCCTACTTTGGCGGGGAAATTTTGGGAGACCCCAGCACGGGTATGTGCCAGGACAGGGAGTCTAATAGGTAACCTCTTGGTTCCTGGCTGAATGCTCAACAACAGAGAGACACCTGCTTGGCGGGTTTCGTTGCACTTGTGTCCTTTCATTCAGATTGTCCGTTATAGAGACAAGGCAGTAAAACAAACAAACAACAACAAAACAAAAAACAAAAAACAACTACCAAAAACTTGGGAGTGATTGTACTTTAGCAAGTGGGTCAGCATTCTTTCTTTATCACAGTTAAGCCTGTAGAGACATGGACAAATCTTATTCTCTCCATGCTGATATTAATGCCAGGTACAAATTAAAAAAAGAAAAATACGACAGCAATGTGATTTGTAGGATCTGATGAGTAAGCAGTTATGGAAACATGGTAGATTCAGTTACGTGCACTTCAATATATGATTTATTTAGACTTGAAATATATTCATTTCAAATTTACTAGAAACTAGATAATTATAGATAACTGAACCTAGAATTATTTAAGAAGACAAAATAAAGAAAACAAACACAAAACAGTCCAAAATCTCATCTGTGAAGCTTCCGACTAGCATAGGAGAACATATTTTCATCCGGGTGAATTTGAGTTTGTAATTTGCCTCCTCTTCTGTCCAATGGGAATTTTGAATTTTCCAGAAGAGAGCATATTTTACTTTGATTTTCTAGCAAGTCTTCCACAATACACAATGCATTGATGATGGTGAAAGACCTGGACAATACTGTCTTTCTCTGACCTTCTGGGACACACAGGGTAGAACAAATAACAGTCTCTTCTTTGAAATCCTTCCTTTATCCAATTCACCAGGTGAGTGTCAGCTGTGTCATCTTAGAGTCTTGTTCTAGGGATAGGCAATCAGGAGAGGACCCACAAAGGACTCAGAAGGAGGGATCACAGGGCAGACAGATGTTTCTCCTGAGGTCATGAGGTCTCTTCAGCAGATTTGAAGCAGACGTGCCAGAGGAGCTTGCCCTGTGTAGGATTTTGAAACATTTTCCCCCCTTTTTCCTCAGGAGATTCACAAGTCCATAGCTGAGAGGGAAAGACCTGAAGGTCTTAGGTTGTATAGCAGAAGGCAGGCTGTTATCCAGAACGTGTGCCCGTCAGACCCTTATGGCCCAGAAAGAGAAGCATCCACAGAGGGCCCCAGTGGCACACAAGGCTCCCCAAACAGAGGAGAAGAATCCCAGGGTGAGTAGAAGCCTGGCTCTGTGGGGAAACTGGGGAAGTGGTGGCCTGGAATGACAGAGACAGGGTTTGGACAAGCCAAGTTCTGTGTCCATAGTGCTGTGTCCTTTCCCATGTAATGCTCCCTTAATCTAGACCATCCTCACTGATCTCTTGGTCTGACTGATCTCTTGGTATTTTAAGGAACAACCTTATATTTAAAAAAACATATTTAATGATTTTTGAGAGGTCAGGACTGAAAAAGAGAGATAGAAACATCAATGATTAGAGAGAATCATGGGTAGGCTGCCTCCTGCACACCCCCTACTGGGGACCATGCCTAGGCATGTGCCTTTGGCCAGAATTGAACCTGGGACCCTTTAGTTCAAAGGCCCAATGCTATATTCATTGAGCCAAGCTAACTTCTCCCTTCTTAATAGTGTCCTGTGCAGGCTGTTTTCTTTTTTATTCATAGGTTTCCATTTGGTTCTATATATGAATGCTCATCCTTTAAATACTTTCTCCTATGTTTCTTCCAAACTAACCTGGGCTTTGGGATCAATCCTAATATCTTGAACAATAGCTACCTGGTGAGTCCTCCATGGTGTGACCCATATTCGACCTCCACCTCCATCAAGCTGTCCTGCTGTTCCCTTTTGAAATGTGCCTGTGTTTTGAGCTGACTCTTTCACCTCCTTCTCTCCTCCAGATAAGATGTTGGAAATGTGGGGCCTTGGGGCACAAGGCAAGCAGCCTCAGGTGTCCCATGAAGTGTCATAGTGGGGCCTTATCCCCCCATGCCCTGAGCTCCAATGAGATGAAGGAGAGCCGTGATTCTTGGACGCCCGAGGAACTGTGGAACCCAGGGCCCTTCAACAAGTCTGCTAGATTAACCCAGCAGAGAGTCCAGTGAGTTTCGTGGGCGAGTGCAGCCAAACTTCGAGGGAAAAAGAGAGAACCCCCACTTTTACCTCCCCATCATCTGCATTGCCACATCCAGACAAAGACAGGGACCTGGAGAGTTTGAGAAAGCTGTTTGTGGCCTCCAGGGGTGCATAAAGTTTCATTCCCTTTCTGAGAGTCACTGATAGTTAATGGTGGTGAGGGTGGGGTGAGACATGGTGAATCTCTGCCAAGGACAGACAGAGAGACATTGGAGGGAAAGGAAAGTCCTTTGTGAAAAATTCTTGAGTGCCCACAGGAAGGGGAAGATCTGAGATGAGGCTAGGAGAAGTCTAGTAAATGCATAGACCACGCCCTGGATCTCACTGATACAGGGAAAGGGACTGGGATATGGGAAGGCTTGTTTCATTGGGGACAGGATTGGAGGGAGGGACTCATATACTGTGTTCTGTCCTCCAGGAATGAAGAACAGCAACAGGCTCTGCACCAGATATTAGGCCAGAGAACCCAGGGAGGGCCCCAGCAAAACTGGAAGGACAAGACAGAATCCCGTGACTACATGAGGGTGAGTGTCCCCAGGTTCTTTGCTTTTTATTGCATCGGGGTCACCAACTTCCCCCGGGACTCAGAGAACACCTCACTCCCTAGTGAGAGTCCTTTGCAGCCTATTTTGTGTCCAATTTTTGCAAGTGGGTCTATGTATGCGTTCTGAGATCTGTATGCCTTTTGCCATGTTCCTTCTCAACTAATATTGGCTTTGGCATGAACTACAACTTCTTAATAACAGGCACCAGGTAAGCTCCGTGTTTATGTCAGTTTGTGTAATCGATATTGCACCTCCATAAATCTGTCCTCCTCATTCCTTTCAAAAGTGTCCCTGCTTTGTGCTGTCTCACTGATCTTCTCTCCCCTCAGGTGAGATGTTGGAACTGCAGGTCCTTTGGGCACAAGGCAAGCAGCCACAAGTGTCCACTTAAGCATTGGAATAAGACCCTAGACCCCCAGGCCATGGACTCCAATAAGATGAAGGAGAACCTGAAACCATGGAATCCCCAGGTCCAGCAGAACCAAGGACACTTTAGCTGGGCTGTTAGGGAGACTGAGCAGAGACCATGGTGAGCATTGTTGGAGGGTGGAAAATACATTGGGGCAGATCTATGAAGTCTGTGTCCTTCCTTCTACACTGTATGCTTTGTTAACTCTATTCAAAGCCAGAGACATAGAGAGAAAAATTCTCATGTTTTCACCATTCACACTCTGAGTTTCATACAATTCCTGGCAATCAATAAGGGTGAATAGTGGTAGGGTTGGTGTTGGGAAAACCTTTAAACTATAAAGGTGTCAAGCATAGAGGAAACAGAATGTAGGAAAGTCCTTCATGAAAAACACAGGTGGTTTCCTTGGGGAGAGGATCTGAGAGGAGAAAAGGGCCAGCCTAGTAAATGCACTGAGCTTCCTCCCTGGATCACCAGAAATGAGAAGGGGTGTGGGCAGGGAAAGGATCTCCTTCAATGAAGAGAAGAAGTGGAGTGTCTCACGTATCATGTTCTGTCCTGCAGGCACGAGGGACAAAGACAGGCTCCTTCCTGGAGACTTCCCTGGAGGCCCAGAAGCAGGCCCCTGCACAACCGGAAGGAAGAGACAGAACCCCGTGGCTCTGTGACGGTGAGTGTCCCCAGGTGCTGGGCTTTTCCTTGCATCAGTGTCACCCTACTTCTCTCCTTGTCTTCTCTCTGAGGGAATGATGAAAATTCTATGGGAACTCACATAATTTCATAATTCTTTTTCTTGGGACTTTTATTTGGCCTACTCTTGGCTATGTCCCAACAATACAGGATGAGGCAAAAGTGGGGTTACAGTATCCCTTTGGAAAATGGTAAAGTAATAGATCATAATATAGCAATAAGCTCTGTCTTTCGTGGACCTACAACTGTAAAGCTACTTTTGACCCACCCTCATTCGTGATGGAGGGTATGGTTTTGGTCACTCATTAGGACGTTTCCAAAACGGCAGACATTCCCGTTGTGGGCAAACAGGCAATGAATCACCATGGAGTCCTGCGCTCTCCACTAATTACCCACCAAGCGCATTGGTCTCAAGACGATCGTTCCAACACAAGATAGTGTCATTAGCCTGCACAAAGGGTGAAAAGGTTCTTTTCCACTTCACTAAAAGGAGACAGCTGTGAGAACTTTTGTGTTTTCCTCTATGATGATAGAAAAGGTATTCAGGGGGCAAATATCTTTCTTTCAGACGAGGCATGGAAACTCATCTTCTCTACTATTCTTGTCTGATACAGTCTTTGAATGTCTATCTCTTAGTTGCAAGATCTTGTTTTCCTTGCAGTTGGTTTAATTTTATTTTCTACTTGATAGTGAGAAAATTCTAATGTGTAACATCTGTGTTGTGTCTCTTACAGGATGCACACATGCCAAGACCTGATCACAACACCAAGAGGGAATATGTGGGGGACCCTGATCTCACCACTTGGTCACCGAAAAGGAAACGTGCCATGACAACCACAGCACCTCCCATCAGAGGTGTTGAGAGTAGTGCCTGCTTACCTCCTGGAACAAGGAATGGACAGGAAGGGCCTGTCACAGACTCCGCTCACACAGGAGGCATACACTTTGTCCAGGATCCCACCCACAGTGTCCACGAGAGGGACAACAGACCCCACTCTTCCTTCAGTACCCAGGGCCTAGACCAGAACCTCATCCACAAACCACGGGCCAAGTTCCAACCTGCGGATATGCACTAATAGTTTGGGCCAGGGTCTCAGATTCCATCAACAAACGAGCCGTTGGCAAAAGAGCTGTCCCAGATCCGCTCTCAGCCAGATCTGCCAGAAATGCCCAAAAGGAAACAGTCTCGCTCTGCAGCCTTCCTGAATAGGCACACAGAGTATGACCTCCAGTCTCCACCGTGGGGCCCTCCCGTCAAGACTCTCCAGCCCCGGCATGTGCCCCAGTTCCCACCAATTCCTGGGGTTCCAGGCCAGCCCCTCAGAAATGTATACACGACATTAGACAAAGGCCAGTGGAGCTCCAGGTACATGGCACCTCCTTCCCTGCCTCCTGCTGAGAAGCCCAGCACTCCTGCTCAGATTCTTCCCACCACTGAGAAGTCAGAGGCACTCTGTCTCTGTGTCCCTGTTGGTAGTCTACTCTCTTGAATCCTTCACTTTCACTTCATCATGCTGAAGACGGCGCGATGGGCCAGTGAGACATCTTCATGTCAGGGACGACTTGTTCCTCAGGGGATCAGGCCACTGGCTTGCGCTTGCTGCGTCGCTGGAGTAAGCGAATGCCACTTGAAGTAAATGTTTCTGGGGAATGCAGAGCTTTCCTTATCACGATTTGGCGGGAAGATGGTCAGGTAACTCTGATCATGCAGTTGGGCCACAAGCCCGAGTTATTGCACTTTTAATTTTTGTTGGCTGTAGTGATAATTTTATAGAAACTGTAGTTTGTGTAGCATATCTAACTACCAAGGGAAGATTGATTTTTAGAATATTTTCATTATCCTTGGTATTGTTAAAATTAAGCGATAAGAGAGCCCTTAAAATTAATTGGAAGATAGGAGAATAAGTAATTGAATCTGACACAGATTGGCAATCTAGTGTGCATGTGGGGACCCTTGTCTGTATCGCATTTGTAAGGCAAATGCAGTGCCTAGTTTCTGGAGATGAGCTGTTTCACTCTATTGTGTTATTTCAATGAAAATCAGGAAGAGACCCCTCCAATGACTTTGCACCTTTTGTTTATGGAATGCCATCTTAAAGTTATGCTTTTAGTAGTTATGTTTTTAGTATAGTTTTTGTTTGGAATCAATAAAATTCTGCAACATATGTCACATTGTGATTGGATTTCATTTCTGTCCATTTTGGATCGTTTTAAAAACACTGACTGTGCCCCAAATCTCATGTCTCTGAGAGTAGATGAGAATATAATGTATCTTGAGGTGCATTAACTTGAACACCTGTAGGTCCTTGTATCATCCTTTATTCTCAGTCAAGATCATCTCCCCCCACCCCAAGGTGCACAGCAGCATTTACGAACTCACTCTCCAAAGTTGTCCCTTTATGTGGTCTTCAGCTGACCGCAGGGTCCTCCAGGGAGTACCTGGGTACAGACTTCCTCCACTCGCCTCATATCTGAAGCATGATCTCTGGATCTGGGAACATGTCCAGAATCCTGGTTGTCGAAAAAGGATCCAAAAGGCTTATTTGAGGGATGAATTTACTCATAGATTTGCTGTGTATCAACATTCATTAATTCACATAAGAACGAAACCTTAGGTCAGTCAGTGAAGAGGTATGCCCTAGAGGCACAATGAAAGTTCAGCACGCACGGGCAAATTATGCTAAGGTAGGAAAAGCCCCCTAAGTGATGACTCGGCCCTCAGTAGAAACACAAGAGACCTCACACTGGTATTATAGATGGATTATAGGAAGCATTTGAGTGCGATGATGTGGAATGCTAATCAACATGCTAATCTCCTAAGACAGAAGACAACTCACACTAGAGAACAGCATACGCACAAGGTGAGTTATATGGGAAATATTTCAGTCATTGTTCTTCCCTTTGAAAATTTAAGAAAAACCAATACACAGAGGAAGCGAAATGCATGGAAAATCCACGGTAGATTAATCTGACCCTTACCTGTGTGACAGACATTATTAAGTGTGTAATAATTATGAGAAATGGTCAATAATAGCCTTTTGATTGAACAAACCTGCAGACTCATACATGAAAGAAACACTCAGTGAGCAATGTGTGAGATCCATTTATCTTCATACTTTTTGGCCTGAAAGACTTTTAACCTGTGGTTGGATTCACCTTTATGTCGTTTTTGTGCAAGCCTTGAATCATTGTCCTGATCTCAGGTAACATGGCAACTCACATTGTAAAATGATAATTTAGATGTCCTTGGAAACAGCTCTGAACTTTGAAGATGCTTCCCATATTGTTCAGAGGAGAATGCGTAAGATTCATTTATAATTATTGGTAGAAAGAACCAATTTCACAGTGGAGGAACTGTAGGACTGAGGTCACAACTGAGAAGCATTCAGCCAACTTCCAGGTTTTATGTACACAATAAACTCAGGCAGGAAGGAGCAAAACGCTATCAATCTGGGAACTGAAATACACTAGACCGTTGATGAGGAAAATCTCATAGAATTTCTTTACAATATTCACTATATTGAAGTTATTCATAAATATAACGCATTAAACTTTTCATTTATAAAACAACACTCATGGAGATTGTGAGTATTCATAATACAAACCACTGTGCCAGAACGACAAAGCATTTAATGGACATTATTTGTCGTTACTCATCTAAAATAATCCCACACCAAGGACTGTACAGCTAATAGCGAGACACAGATACTCTAGTTACATTTGCATATTAAATAAAATTGAGTGAACTGTGTGTTTGTGTGTATTTCTCGTCTCTCTCTCTCTCTCTCTTCGCCTCTCTCTTGTACGGGTGTGTGTGTGTGAACCGCTGTATCGTATCTGCCTCTGTGAAATCGTTTGTAAAGAGCCTTCAACACACACATCTCAGCGGTGTTATAAGTGTATAGGTAACTATGTATGAAAGTGGTTTATAGAACCGAGGCACCAAATGCTAGAGGCTACGGTGCTGTGGAAAATTGGAATGAATGTATAATTCGTTGTATAATGAACTGGAACATATAACTTTATCACTTAAGGCAATTCTTCTCCTGGATGGTAGCTGATCATTTCTTCATGTCCTCATCTACTGGCTTGTGACACATGGCGGGTGGAGGCCCACACCTCGGCTTTTCCTAACAAATGCTGTGTTCCGTCATTGCCTCCCCTGCAGTTGATCTATCTAACCGCACATGCTGTCATACTGACCCCCACTGAGTCTGTATATCTTGTTTAGTACTCTGTGTATGCATGCATACAGTCCTTGGTTTTGATCTCTTACAGTTCCCGCCCCTCTCCCCAAAGCCTCCCATGCTTGTGTCTGCCTTAGGATTTTGACAGTGCAGTAGTGTTCTCAATGCTTCGTTGATGTCTGTATATTTTGTGCCCCCGCTTTCATCGCTTCTTTAAAAATCTTGCATCTGCACACTAGAGATAGACATATAAGAACAAAAATATTTGAGTCTCAGTTTCAATGTCCATCCAAGAGTTCTGAGTCCCAGTTTCAATGTTCAAATAGGTCCTAATGTGTGACAAAGCTTCAATCAAAGATCCCACCTTAGAGAAAGCAAGAGAGAGTCTATCCAAGGAAGAAAGGTGATGAATGTCACAGTCAAAGCTCTGGCCAATCCAGCACCAGAGGATCCACACGGGGGGAAACCACACGTGTTTCCCGTGTGTGGGAAGGCTTTTAGGCAGATGACTGAGCTTTAACTTTACACATAACAAACACGAGTCGGAAACCCGTCAGTGTAGTCAGAGTGGGAACGCCTTCAGTCAAATGCGAGTGTCATCAGACACCAGAGACCCTCCACTGGAGAAGAGTCCTCGGCATGTCCACTACGTGGCAAATTCTCCAGTCATTGTTCTTCCTGCTAGAAAACATGACAGAACTCAGCACAAGGAGAGAAAATCATGATAGACAATCACTGCTTTACAGGTCATTCTCTGTAGTGATTCTTATTCACAGTGTAAAATCAGGCACAATTTTTATTTATCAACAAAAAGCTTCGCAGTATATAACATCTGAGATTGTCACTCTGTACACAATTCAACTTGTGTCTGAAAGGCAGAGATTATTGCACACTCGGTCTTTCTTAGCTCAATAATCAAGAATATCCCACAAGGGGTAGACAGTCAATCTGGAACTGGAAACAGAGAGTGACTTAGTTACATTTAATATTTAAAATCGGTGTCTTGTGTGTTGTTTGTGCACATTGCGTGTGTGTGCTAGTGTGTGTGGCGGTGTGTGTGGTGTGTGTGTGTGTGCAGTGTGCGTATCGCATCTTCTTCTGTGAAAAACGTGAGAGGTAGAGGGGCCTTCATACACATAAGTGATAAGAGAGCAGGCAGTTAGTGATTGTGCTAAGGAGAAAAAAAGTCCTTTACAGAACCGTGGCAGCAAATGCATGAGCCAAGGTGCTAGTGGAAAGTCTGCGTCATGCAGAATGTAATGTACAAATTTGTAAGAAATTCATCTGTATGAACAGCAATGCTTACAGATAAGTGAACAATAAAATCTGTTGCTAAGGAAGCAAATGTTGGTGATTGAGTATTCCTTGTGAAATTGTGAACACATACACATTCAGGTCTGTACCCTTCACCTGTGGGGAGAGGACCAGAACTGAGGGTTCACACAGCCCTTTCGCACAATGGAATGCTTGGAAACACTTGAGATGCCAGTGTCTATCTTCCCGCACCACACCATGTGTCTCTTCCAAACCCAAGTCATGAAACAGCTATGGTCTTCACCTCACCTTTCTAGGTGCCTCTGTGTGACATGACCCTGCTCAAGCAAGGTCATTGGGGCATTTTAAGGCCTCTCAGCTAAAACTTTTGGTGGCACATCCGCATATGTCTTTTGAAAGTGGGCCAGGAGACAGACTTCTGCCCTCCTGGCCTCCGAGAGCTGTGTAATTTTTGCCCAAAGCTCTGAATGGGCTACAGGTTGGTGATGGTGGGTGGTGGACAGAGAAGTCTCTCTGACCACGCTCGCATATCTGTGTAAGTTGACTGCCGATATTCTTACCAGCATTTCACACGCACTATTGACTGAAATTTATGAGATTCTCAAGATGCCCCACAGTATAGCTATGAAAGAGATACAAGCTCGCAGATAAGATGATAAGTCTCTAATGCTATAGAGATACTCCTTCAGTTGTTTCCTTAAGTTAAGGAAACGAGTTTTGCTGTGTCTAGAGGTTAAATTAAAGGATGATGACTATACTCGTGTTTCCCACAGATAAGTGTGTTGCTCGTTCACAAATAGACCCCCAGTATTGATAACTTCACAACGTCAGATGAGGAGTTATTCCAGGAGATGCAGGGGCGCTAACTGTGTTCATGCCCAACAAGTGGGGAGGCCGAGTTTAGGTGCATAATGGGCAAGACATAGAGGTACGGAAGGCTTGCCAACTGGATGTCCACAGGCTAAGCAGGGGATGGGAGAGCAGGGGTGGGGAGGGCCACGTTCCGAGGACTCCCTGATATGTACTAAGCTAACCCTCATTGCTCAGTAGTTCATCCTAAGAGTGACGACAAATGGTGTAAGGGTCACGGTCACAGTTGAAATATGCGCACTATAACGAAAATGGGAGTGCTGCCCAGAGTGCCCAGCATTTGGCATCTGTGGGGTGGAATGTCCAAGTGCACTGGAACGTTTTTACCTTTAGGCGATTGTCACTGACTCCTGGGTCGGTAGCTGATAGTTTCTTCATTGTCCTCGTCCAACTGGACTTGTGACAATCATGCGAGCGGGTGGAGGGCCGCGCACTGCAGCTTTGTTGCGTCCTAACACAAATCTGTCCCACGCGACACAAGAAGACTTTGCGAATGTCTTGTCACTCACGCCCACTCTGGAATTCCCTCAATACCAGTATAAAAGTGTGCAGAGACTGGAGATTTTGCCAGTCTCCACCTTAGACATCGGCACCTTTGTACAAGCAGCACGGAGTCCCGGGCGGCTGGCGCACACTGCACCCACATCTTCTGAGGATCGTGTCACGGACTGAGGAGCTACAGTTGGTCTTGCAGAGTGGGTTATCCTTCTTTTTCAATTGTCCTGTGTAAAAGCAGGTCTGATTTGGATTTAGAGAGAGAAGTGGGCTCGAGGGATAGATCCAGAAATATTCACGATGGAGACGTCTATTGAGCTTCCGCCAGGGCACACCTGTCTCTGGGGACGGCGCACACCGTAACACGCGGTATGGTGGAGCTGGTGAGGGGAGTTAACAGGTGACCTCTGGGTTCCCGGCTGGATGCTCATCCACAGATGTAACCGCAGCTGCTTGGCGGGCTTCATGCGTACGACTTGCATCCACTTATTCGGATAGTCGTCACGGAGACACAAGACAGTGAAAATAAAATAAAAAATAAAAGAAAACCATCGGCGATAAAAGGAAACAAGAAAACGTGGGGGTGTATGTGCACGGTCCGTTAGTTATGGGTCAGCAGTCTTTCCTTATCACGGTTTAATCCTAGAGGACATGGGGACAAATTTCTGTCTTCTCCAGCTCATTATTATGCCAATATACCATTTAAAAAAAAAGTACCACGTCAGTGGTAATTTGTGGGACGTGTCTGGGTAGCATTATGGAAACATGGTAGATTGACCATGGGCAACTCGACATTTGATTTCTACAGACTTATTTCAAACATATTTATTTCACATTTACTAGAAAGTAGATAATTAAAGGGCATCAGAACATAGAATTACTTAAAAAGTATAAGATAAAGAATACAAACACAAAATAGGTCCAAAATCTCAGCAGACCAGCAGAGGAGAACACCTTTAGAATCTGGATACATTTTTGTTTGAAATCTGCCACCTGTTCTGTCCCAATGGTACAGAGGGAGCTTTTTTTACTCTCATTGCCTAGTAGTCCTCCCACAATACACAATGCATTGATGATGGTGTTAGTTCCGAGAAATACAGTCTCTGTCCCCTACTAGATAAAGAGGGTAGAAGGAATCCACTCTGGTCTTGAAATCCCTCCTTTATGCATGCACATCCAATTGACGAGGTGAGGCTCAGCTGTGTCGTCTCAGGTCTTGTGCTGGGGACAGGCAATCAGTGAGGACAGACAAAGACTCTGAGGGAGGGATCACAGGCAGACAGATGTTTCTCCTAGGTCATGAAGTCTCCTCAGCAGATTTGAAGCAGATGGTGCCAGAGGAGCTTGCCCTGTGTGGGGTTTTGAAAAGTTTCTCTTTCCTTTTCCTACAGAGGCTGCACAAGTCCATAGCTGAGAGGAAAGACGAGAAGGTCTCTGGTGGTGTGTCCCATGGCGAATCGTGACCCACATGGCGGGCCCCGCAGACCCTTGAAGGCCCCAAAAGGGAAGCAGCCACAGAGGGCCCAAGTGGCACGCAAAGACTCCCCCACCTGAGGCGATGTTCCTCAGGGTGAGTATGGGCTTGGCTCTCTGGGGAACCTGAGAGAGTGGCTTGGATGACAGAGACAGGGTTCTGAAAGGCAAGTTCTGTGTCTCTTTGTGAAGTGTCCTTTCCCATCCAGGTTCCCCTACCCTAAGACATCCCCACCGGGCTGACCTCCTCATGGCAAATTGATAGCTGGTGTCTCTTTCACCCACCATAGCTCTTATGCAGACCTTTGTTTTGGTTTTGGTTTCATTTTATTTACACTTGATGATGAGAACATTCTCACGTGACACCTCCATTTTGTGTTCGCACAGCGTCCCTCACCCAATGCCCATCCCCACCTCCAAGAGGAAGCATGTTCCAGGAAGCCTGTCCCAGCACTGGGTCACCTGCAGAACGCAGGCGACAACCCCACGCCTGCAGTCAGAGAAAGCTGAGGGGATAGCCTGGTCTCTTCTGCACTCCATGGTGGGCAGGGAGTTTCTGGTCACTGACACCGCTCAGCCAGTGGGCACACGCCTTGTGCAGATGCCATCCCCGGTCCAGCAGACCAAATCAAGCGCCGTTCTGTGCCCAGCACTCGTGCCTGGCCACAACCCTCAAGCCTCAGGCACGAGCCACGTTGCCCATTGGGAAATCACCCAGCATCCCACCTCCGGCTGCCGGGAGGCGTGTGCCAGGACTCCAATCTCAGCATCAAGGCACCAGGCAAGAGAGCGCCCCGACCTCCATCCACCTCTGCCAGAAGCCAGCAAGAAGAGCCAGTACTCGCCCCTGCCTGTCCCCCAGAAGAGCACGGGGAGAGCAGACGCCCACCTCAGCAGGAGGGCCCTCTTCGCCAAGACCCTGCAGCCCTGCACGGAGCCCCAGCTTCCCACCATTCACCCAGAGTCCACGCCAGCCCATCAGAATGATCTTTAAGAGATGTCCAGGAGGCTCGTGGAGCTGCAAGCTGGTGTCAGCTCCCTCCCTCCTTCCTGCTGAGAAGCCCACTCTCTCTGCCCAGAACCCTGGTCACCTCCAACAGGACAGAGGGCTCCGTCACAGTGCCCTTGAGTATCCTCCACGAGGACCTTCAGGTTTCCTCTTCCTCTGAAGACAGTGACCCTGCCAGTGAGATGCCCCCGGCCTCGCGGTGCTGACTGGGCAGTTGGGGGATGGACACCATCGCGTGCAGCTGTTTCTGGTGGACCAGAGCCTCCCTGCTGTGCTATGTGTTCAGATGGTGGGAAGTCCAAAAAGGCTTGCTGACTCAGAGTTCCATGTGCTGCGATTTTAACGTGTGGAGCTGTAGTGATAAGTCAACGGTTCGTTTTATAGGAAACTGTGCTTGGTTACTTACAGAAAAGGAAAAGGAACTGGGATTAGTTTTGTAAAGTTGAATCCATCATACAGGAAATTAAGTTGCAACACTGGCCTCCAAGTCTAATGGAAAAAAGGAGCTCTAGAGGGAATCTCTCTCAGGTGTGCCCCGGTCGGCCTTGTGGAACGTGGGGCCGGGCCCACTGTGACATCTGCTGTTTGTAAGCAGTGCCTGAGGCCCTGAGGCAAAACTGTTTCACTGTGCTATGTTATTTCAGTGGAAATCAAGATGGGGACTCTTTTGATGCCTTTTCCCTTGGTTCTATGAAATGTTTTATGAAATTCTGTTTTATATCTTTTTTTGATATTAATAAAATTCTTCAAAATGTGTCCTGTTGAGATTGGTTTTCACTGCTGATTCTTTCAGATCGTTTTTGACGCAACACCTGACCACAAAGCTCAGGTCCCTGATTGTAGGGTGGAATCTGATGTTCCTTCAGTTGACATTAGCTCGGGCCCCACCTGTCGGTGCCTGACTAATCTCTTCTTGCCCGTCAAGGTCGTCCCCACCCCAAGGGGCACCGGCAGCCCTTAGCGATTCACCCTCCAAAGGTGTTCCTCCCTTGTGGTCCTTTAGCAGCCTCAGTGCCCCTCCCAGAATGCCTCAGTCCATGCCCACCCCAACCCCATTCTAGGAAAACTCCTGACCTGGATGCCTTCAGAACATGTTCCGAATCCTAGCTCTGTCCAAACCATGTCCCGAGAAGTAGAGTTCCACATGCGTTTTAGGAAGAAGGTTCTAAGGGCTGATTTGAGTGATGAATTTCCACATAGATCAGCTGGGTCTCCACATTCCTTATTTCATTCTAAGAAAGGAACCTTATGTGAGCCGACAGTGAGGAGAAACACCTAGAATAGAGAAATGCCTTAGATGACACAAAGATCTTCAATCCACAGTTAAAATAGGTGACCGTGGGAAAACCTTCAGTCATGTTTTTGACCTCAGATGGCAGGATGAGACTCCCCACGGACAGAGAGAAACCATGTGAATGTCATCCATATGCAGAAGGATTTTTCAAAGATCTGAGCTTAGAATCCACAACCTTATGAACTCTGGAGAGAAGACTTATTAGTGTGGGAAAGCCTTCAGTCATGGTTTATCCGTAGAGAGCATGAGGCCATCCACACAGGATAGATTATGAATGCCCCTAGGTGAGAAAGCTCTCTTTTTTTTTAAAGGATTTTTTTATTGTTTCAAGTAATACAAATAGTAGTACATATGTTTCCTTTTCCCGTGATTGACCTCCCCTTGCATCCCCTATCCAACCGCCCCACTGTCTTGTATACCTTTTTATACTTATATGCATGCATACAAGTCCTTCGGTTGATCTCTTACAGCTCCCGCCCCTCTCCCCCAAACCTCCCCTGACTGTGCCTAGGATTTTGACAGTGCAGTGTGTTCAATGCTTCTTTGTGTCTGTATCTATTGTGCCCCTGTTTCCTTTCTTTAAAAAATCTTGCATCTGCACACTAGAGATAAACATATAAGAACAAAAAATATTTGAGTCTCAGTTTCAATGTCCAAGAGTTCTGAGTCCCAGTTTCAATGTCAAATAGGTCCTTATGTGTGACAAAGCTTCCAATCAAAGATCCCACCTTAGAAAAACAGGAGAGAGTCTATCCAAGGAAGAAAGGTGATGAATGTCACCAGTCAAAGCTCTGGCCCAATCCAGCACCAGAGGATCCACACGGGGGGAAACCACACGTGTTTCCCGTGTGTGGGAAGGCTTTTAGGCAGATGACTGAGCTTTAACTTTACAACATAACAAACACGAGACGGAAACCTCGTCAGTGCAGTCAGAGTGGGAACGCCTTCAGTCAAAATGCGAATGTCATCAGACACCAGAGACCCTCCACTGGAGAAGAGTCCTCGGATTGCCACCTACGTGGCAAATTCTCCAGTCATTGTTCTTCCTCTAGAAAACATGACAGAACTCAGCACAGGAGAGAAAATCATGATAGACAATCACTGCTTTACAGATCATTCACTGTAGTGAACTTATTCAGTGTAAAATCAGGCACAATTTTTATTTATCCAACAACAGTTATCATATATAACATCTGAGAATTCACACTGTACCAATCACTTGTGTCTGAAAGGCGAAGCATTCATTGCACACATCTTTCTTACTCAATACAAAATATCCCACACAGAGGATACAGCAATCTGAAATGGAAACAGAGATACTTAGTTACATTTAATATTTAAAAACGAGTGTCTGTGTGTTTTTGTGCATTGTCTGTGTGTGTGTGTGTGTGTGTGTGTGTGTGTGTGTGTGTGTGTCTGTGTGTGTGTGCATCTTCTTCTGTGAAAACTTTTAAGGGGCCTTCAACACACAACTGAGCAGGCAGTTAAGTGTTTGTGCAAGGAAAAGTCCTTTACAGAACCGTGCCAGCAAATGCAAGAGGCCAAGGTGCTCTGGAAAGTTTGAATGAATGTACAAATTTGTAAGAAATTCATCTGTATGAACAGCAATGCTTACAGATATTTGAACAATAAAATCTGTTGCTAAGGAAGCAAATGTTGGTGATTGAGTATTCCTTGTGAAATTGTGAACACATACACATTCAGGTCTGTACCCTTCACCTGTGGGGAGAGGACCAGAACTGAGGGTTCACACAGCCCTTTCGCCAATGGATGCTTGGAAACACTTGAGATGCCAGTGTCTATCTTCCCGCCCACACCATGTGTCTCCTTCCAAACCCAAGTCATGAAACAGCTATGGTCTTCACCTCACCTTCTAGGTGCCTCTGTGTGACATGACCCTGCTCAAGCAAGGTCATTGGGGCATTTTAAGGCCTCTCAGCTAAAACTTTTGGTGGCACATCCGCATATGTCTTTTGAAAGTGGGGCCAGGAGACAGACTTCTGCCCTCCTGGCCTCCGAGAGCTGTGTAATTTTTTGCCCAAAGCTCTGAATGGAGCAACAGGTTGGTGATGGTGGGTGGTGGACAGAGAAGTCTCTGACCACGCTCTATATCTTAGTTGACTGCGATATTTCTACCCAGCATTCACCGCACATTGAAATTTATGAGATTCTCACCGATCCCCACAGTAGCCCAGAAAAATACAGCTGCAAAAGATAAAGTCTCTAAATGCTATTAGCCACTCCTTCAGTTGTTTCCTTAAGATAAGGAACGAGTTTTGCTGTGTCGAGGCTAAATTAAAGGATGATGACCACTTTGTTTCCCCAGATAATGTGCTCCTTCAACAACCCCCAGATTGAACTTCATCCTCAAAGGGAGTTGCTTCCAGGCGATGCACTGGGCTGCACTGTGTTCATCCCAACAAGTGGGGAGTGAGTTCAGGTCAAGGGCAAGACAAGCAGGGTCAGGAGGCTATGCCAACTTGGATGTCCATGCTAAGCTCCGGGGAAGGGAGGAGCAGGGTGTGGGGAGAGGCCCCGGTTCCAGGACCCTGACTAAGCTAACCCTACATGCTCATAAGTACATCCTAGAGGACAGACAAATGGAAAGTCACGGTCAGTTGAAATATACGCATATAATAAAATGGGAGTCTGCCCAGAGTGCCCACATTTTGGCATCTCCTGGGGTGGATGTCCAGACACTGGCACTTTTTCCTTTAGGCGATTCTACTCCTGGGTGGTAGCTGATAGTTTCTTCATGTCCTCGTCCACTGGCTTGTGACACACGGCGGGTGGAGGCCCGCGCCTCAGCTTTGTTTGCCTAACAAATCCTGTCCCTTCCCAGGAGACTATGCGAATGTATTGTCTCCGCCCACTCTGGAATTCCCCTCAAACCAGTATAAAAGTCCAGACTGACTGGAGATTTGCCAGTCTCCCTCAGACAGGCACCTTGCAAGCAGCAACGGATCCAGGGCGGCTGGTCCAGCACCCACTCTTCTGAGGATCTGCTCACGGACTGAGGAGCTAAGTGGGATTGCAGGTGGGTATCCTTCTTTTTCATTGTCCTAAAAGCAGGTCGAATTGGATTTAGAGAGAGAAGTGGGCAGAGGGATAGATCCAGAAATATTCACGATGGAGACATATCTATTGGCCTCCTCCTGGCACACCTCCTCCTGGGGATGGAGCCCCCAACACGGGTCTGTGCCTGGAAGGGGAGTCTAACAGGTGACCTCTTGGTTCCCGGCTGGATGCTCATCCAGTGAACCGCAGCTGCTTGGCGGGCTTCATTTCACTTGCATCCCTTCATTCGGATTGTCCGTCACGGAGACAAGACAGTAAAATAAAAAATAAAAAATAAAAGAAACCATCGGGATAAAATGAAACCAAAGAAACGTGGGGGTGATTGCACGTTAGGAATGGGTCAGCAGTCTTTCCTTATCACGGTTAATCCTAGAGACGTGGACACATTTCTGTCTTCTCCATGCTCATTATTATGCCAGATATACATTTAAAAAAAAAGTACCACGTCAGTGTAATTTGTGGGACGTGCTGGGTAAGCAGTTATGGAAACATGGTAGATTGAGCCATGGGCACATCGACATTTGATTTCTACAGACTTATTTCAAACATATTTATTTCACATTTACTAGAAAGTAGATAATTACAGGCATCAGAACATAGAATTACTTAAAAAGTATAAGATAAAGAATACAAACACAAAATAGTCCAAAATCTCAGCAGACCAGCAGAGGAGAACACCTTTAATCTGGATACATTTTTGTTTGAAATCTGCCACCTGTTCTGTCCAATGGTACAGAGGGGAGCTTTTTTACTCTCATTGCCTAGTAGTCTCCCACAATACACAATGCATTGATGATGGTGTTAGTTCCGAGAAATACAGTCTCTGTCCCCTACTAGGATAAAGAGGGTAGAAGGAATCCCACTCTGGTCTTGAAATCCCTCCTTTATGCATGCACATCCAATTGACGAGGTGAGGCTCAGCTGTGTCGTCTCAGGGTCATGTGCTGGGGACAGGCAATCAGTGAGGACAGACAAAGGACTCTGAAGGAGGGATCACAGGCAGACAGATGTTTCTCCTGAGGTCATGAAGTCTCCTCAGCAGATTTGAAGCAGATGGTGCCAGAGGAGCTTGCCCTGTGTGGGGTTTTGAAAAGTTTCTCTTTCCTTTTCCTACAGAGGCTGCACAAGTCCATAGCTGAGAGGGAAAGACGAGAAGGTCTCTGGTGGTGTGTCCCATGGCGAATCGTGACCCACATGGCGGGCCCCGCAGACCCTTGAAGGTCCCAAAAGGGAAGCAGCCACAGAGGGCCCAAGTGGCACGCAAGACTCCCCCACCTGAGGCGATGTTCCTCAGGGTGAGTATGGGCTTGGCTCTCTGGGGAACCTGAGGGAGTGGCATGGATGACAGAGACAGGGTTCTGAAAGGCAAGTTCTGTGTCTCTTTGTGAAGTGTCCTTTCCCATGCCAGGTTCCCCTACCCTAAGACATCCCCACCGGGCTGACCTCCTCATGGGCACATTGATAGCTGGTGTCTCTTTCACCCACCATAGCTCTTATGCAGACCTCTGTTTTGGTTTTGGTTTCATTTTATTTACACTTGATGATGAGAACATTCTCACGTGACACCTCCATTTTGTGTTTCGCACAGCGTCCCACCCGGCCAATGCCCATCCCCACCTCCAAGAGGAAGCATGTTCCAGACGCCTGTCCCAGCACTGGGTCACCTGGCAGGGAACGCGAGGCGACAACCCCAGCGCCTGCAGTCAGAAAAGCTGAGGGGAGAGCCTGGTCTTCTTCTGCACTCCATGGTGGGCAGGGAGTTTCTGTCACTGACACCTCTCAGCCAGTGGGCACACGCCTTGTGCAGGATGCCATGCCCCGTGTCCAGCAGACGCAAAACAAGCCCCGTTCTGTGCCCAGCACTCGTGGCCTGGGCCACACCCTCAAGCCTCAGGCACGAGCCACGTTGCCCATTGGGAAATCACCCAGCATCCCACCTCCTGCTGCCGGGAGCGTGTGCCAGGACTCCAATCTCAGCATCAAGGCACCAGGCAAGAGAGCGGCCCCGACCTCCATCCACCTCTGCCAGAAGGCCAGCAAGAAAGCCAGACTCGGCCCCTGCCTGTCCCCCCAGAAGAGCACGGGGAGAGCAGACGCCCAGCCTCAGCAGGAGGGCCCTCTCGCCAAGACCCTGCAGCCCTGCACGGAGCCCCAGCTCCCACCAATTCCCCAGAGTCCACGCCAGCCCATCAGAATGATCTTTAAGAGATGTCCAGGAGGCCTGTGGAGCTGCAAGCTGGTGTCAGCTCCCTCCCTCCTTCCTGCTGAGAAGCCCACTCTCTGCTGCCCAGAACCCTGTCACCTCCAACAGGACAGAGGGGCTCCGTCACAGTGCCCCTTGAGTATCCTCCACGAGGACCTTCAGGTTTCCTCTTCCTCTGAAGACAGTGACTGCCAGTGAGATGCCCCCGGCCTCGCGGTGCTGACTGGGCAGTTGGGGAGTGGACACCATCGCGTGCAGCTGTTTCTGGTGGACCAGAGCCTCCCTGCTGTGCTATGTGTTCAGATGGTGGGAAGTCCAAAAAGGCTTGCTGACTCAGAGTTCCATGTGCTGCGATTTTAACGTGTGGAGCTGTAGTGATAAGTCAACGGTCGTTTTATAGGAAACTGTGCTTGGTACTTACAAGAAAAGGAAAAGGAACTGGATTAGTTTTTGTAAAGTTGAATCCATCATACAGGAAATTAAGTTGCAACACTGGCCTCCAAGTCTAATGGAAAAAGGGAGCTCTAGAGGGAATCTCTCTCAGGTGTGCCCCGGTCTGCCTTGTGGAACGTGGGGCCGGGCCCACTGTGACATCTGCTGTTTGTAAGCAGTGCCTGAGGCCCTGAGGCAAAACTGTTTCACTGTGCTATGTTATTTCAGTGGAAATCAAGATGGGGACTCTTTTGATGCCTTTTCCCTTGGTTCTATGAAATGTTTTATGAAATTCTGTTTTATATCTTTTTTTGATATTAATAAAATTCTTCAAAATGTGTCCTGTTGAGATTGGTTTTCACTGCTGATTCTTTCAGATCGTTTTTGACACAACACCTGACCACAAAGCTCAGGTCCCTGATTGTAGGGTGGAATCTGATGTTCCTTCAGTTGACATTAGCTCGGGCCCCACCTGTCGGTGCCTGACTAATCTCTTCTTGCCTGTCAAGGTCGTCCCCACCCCAAGGGGCACCGGCAGCCCTTAGCGATTCACCCTCCAAAGGTGTTCCTCCCTTGTGGTCCTTTAGCAGCCTCAGTGCCCCTCCCAGAATGCCTCAGTCCATGCCCACCCCAACCCCATTCTAGGAAAACTCCTGACCTGGATGCCTTCAGAACATGTCCCGAATCCTAGCTCTGTCCAAACCATGTCCCGAGAAGTAGAGTTCCACATGGCTTTTAGGAAGAAGGTTCTAAGGGCTGATTTGAGTGATGAATTTCCACATAGATCAGCTGGGTCTCCACATTCCTTATTTCATTCTAAGAAAGGAACCTTATGTGAGCCGACAGTGAGGAGAAACACCTAGAATAGAGAAATGCCTTAGATGACACAAAGATCTTCAATCCACAGGTAAAATAGGTGACCGTGGGAAAACCTTCAGTCATGTTTTTGACCTCAGATGGCAGGATGAGACTCCCCACGGACAGAGAGAAACCATGTGAATGTCATCCATATGCAGAAGGCTTTTTTCAAAGATCTGAGCTTAGAATCCACAACCTTATGAACTCTGGAGAGAAGACTTATTAGTGTGGGAAAGCCTTCAGTCATGGTTTATCCGTAGAGAGCATGAGGCCATCCACACAGGATAGATTATGAATGCCCCTAGGTGAGAAAGCTCTCTCTTTTTTTTAAAGGATTTTTTTATTGTTTCAAGTAATACAAATAGTAGTACATATGTTTCCTTTTCCCGTGATTGACCTCCCCTTGCATCCCCTATCCAACCGCACATGCTGTCACCTGACCCCCACTGTCTTGTATACCTTTTTATACTTATATGCATGCATACAAGTCCTTCGGTTGATCTCTTACAGCTCCCGCCCCTCTCCCCCAAACCTCCCCTGACTGTGCCTAGGATTTTGACAGTGTAGTGTGTTCAATGCTTCTTTGTGTCTGTATCTATTGTGCCCCCGTTTCCTTTCTTTAAAAAATCTTGCATCTGCACACTAGAGATAAACATATAAGAACAAAAAATATTTGAGTCTCAGTTTCAATGTCCAAGAGTTCTGAGTCCCAGTTTCAATGTCAAATAGGTCCTTATGTGTGACAAAGCTTCCAATCAAAGATCCCACCTTAGAAAAACAGGAGAGAGTCTGTCCAAGGAAGAAAGGTGATGAATGTCACCAGTCAAAGCTCTGGCCCAATCCAGCACCAGAGGATCCACACGGGGGGAAACCACACGTGTTTCCCGTGTGTGGGAAGGCTTTTAGGCAGATGACTGAGCTTTAACTTTACAACATAACAAACACGAGACGGAAACCTCGTCAGTGTAGTCAGAGTGGGAACGCCTTCAGTCAAAATGCGAATGTCATCAGACACCAGAGACCCTCCACTGGAGAAGAGTCCTCGGCATGTCACCTACGTGGCAAATTCTCCAGTCATTGTTCTTCCTCTAGAAAACATGACAGAACTCAGCACAGGAGAGAAAATCATGATAGACAATCACTGCTTTACAGATCATTCACTGTAGTGAACTTATTCAGTGTAAAATCAGGCACAATTTTTATTTATCCAACAACAGTTATCATATATAACATCTGAGAATTCACACTGTACCAATCACTTGTGTCTGAAAGGCGAAGCATTCATTGCACACGTCTTTCTTACTCAATACAAAATATCCCACACAGAGGATACAGCAATCTGAAATGGCAACAGAGATACTTAGTTACATTTAATATTTAAAAACGAGTGTCTGTGTGTTTTTGTGCATTGTCTGTGTGTGTGTGTGTGTGTGTGTGTGTGTGTGTGTGTGTGTGTGCATCTTCTTCTGTGAAAACTTTTAAGGGGCCTTCAACACACAACTGAGCAGGCAGTTAAGTGTTTGTGCAAGTAAAAGTCCTTTACAGAACCGTGGCAGCAAATGCAAGAGGCCAAGGTGCTCTGGAAAGTTTGAATGAATGTACAAATTTGTAAGAAATTCATCTGTATGAACAGCAATGCTTACAGATATTTGAACAATAAAATCTGTTGCTAAGGAAGCAAATGTTGGTGATTGAGTATTCCTTGTGAAATTGTGAACACATACACATTCAGGTCTGTACCCTTCACCTGTGGGGAGAGGACCAGAACTGAGGGTTCACACAGCCCTTTCGCCAATGGATGCTTGGAAACACTTGAGATGCCAGTGTCTATCTTCCCGCCAACACCATGTGTCTCCTTCCAAACCCAAGTCATGAAACAGCTATGGTCTTCACCTCACCTTCTAGGTGCCTCTGTGTGACATGACCCTGCTCAAGCAAGGTCATTGGGGCATTTTAAGGCCTCTCAGCTAAAAATCTTGGTGGCACATCCGCATATGTCTTTTGAAAGTGGGGCCAGGAGACAGACTTCTGCCCTCCTGGCCTCTGAGAGCTGTTTAATTTTTTGCCCAAAGCTCTGAATGGAGCAACAGGTTGGTGATGGTGGGTGGTGGACAGAGAAGTCTCTGACCACGCTCTATATCTTAGTTGACTGCGATATTTCTACCCAGCACTCACCGCACATTGAAATTTATGAGATTCTCACCGATCCCCACAGTAGCCCAGAAAAATACAGCTGCAAAAGATAAAGTCTCTAAATGCTATTAGCCACTCCTTCAGTTGTTTCCTTAAGATAAGGAACGAGTTTTGCTGTGTCGAGGCTAAATTAAAGGATGATGACCACTTTGTTTCCCCAGATAATGTGCTCCTTCAACAACCCCCAGATTGAACTTCATCCTCAAAGGGAGTTGCTTCCAGGCGATGCACTGGGCTGCACTGTGTTCATCCCAACAAGTGGGGAGTGAGTTCAGGTCAAGGGCAAGACAAGCAGGGTCAGGAGGCTATGCCAACTTGGATGTCCAGGCTAAGCTCAGGGGATGGGAGGAGCAGGGTGTGGGGAGAGGCCCCGGTTCCAGGACCCTGACTAAGCTAACCCTACATGCTCATTAGTACATCCTAGAGGACAGACAAATGGAAAGTCACGGTCAGTTGAAATATACGCATATAATAAAATGGGAGTCTGCCCAGAGTGCCCACATTTTGGCATCTCCTGGGGTGGATGTCCAGACACTGGCACTTTTTCCTTTAGGCGATTCTACTCCTGGGTGGTAGCTGATAGTTTCTTCATGTCCTCGTCCACTGGCTTGTGACACACGGCGGGTGGAGGCCCGCGCCTCAGCTTTGTTTGCCTAACAAATCCTGTCCCTTCCCAGGAGACTATGCGAATGTATTGTCTCCGCCCACTCTGGAATTCCCCTCAAACCAGTATAAAAGTCCAGACTGACTGGAGATTTGCCAGTCTCCCTCAGACAGGCACCTTGCAAGCAGCAACGGATCCAGGGCGGCTGGTCCAGCACCCACTCTTCTGAGGATCTGCTCACGGACTGAGGAGCTAAGTGGGATTGCAGGTGGGTATCCTTCTTTTTCATTGTCCTAAAAGCAGGTTGAATTGGATTTAGAGAGAGAAGTGGGCAGAGGGATAGATCCAGAAATATTCACGATGGAGACATATCTATTGGCCTCCTCCAGGCACACCTCCTCCCGGGGACGGAGCCCCCAACACGGGTATGTGCCTGGAAGGGGAGTCTAACAGGTGACCTCTTGGTTCCCGGCTGGATGCTCATCCAGTGAACCGCAGCTGCTTGGCGGGCTTCATTTCACTTGCATCCCTTCATTCGGATTGTCCGTCACGGAGACAAGACAGTAAAATCAAAAATAATAAAAGAAACCATCGGGATAAAATGAAACCAAAGAAACGTGGGGGTGATTGCACGTTAGGAATGGGTCAGCAGTCTTTCCTTATCACGGTTAATCCTAGAGACATGGACAAATTTCTGTCTTCTCCATGCTCATTATTATGCCAGATATACATTTCAAAAAAAAAGTACCACGTCAATGTAATTTGTGGGACGTGCTGGGTAAGCAGTTATGGAAACATGGTAGATTGAGCCATGGGCACATCGACATTTGATTTCTACAGACTTATTTCAAACATATTTATTTCACATTTACTAGAAAGTAGATAATTACAGGCATCAGAACATAGAATTACTTAAAAAGTATAAGATAAAGAATACAAACACAAAATAGTCCAAAATCTCAGCAGACCAGCAGAGGAGAACACCTTTTAATCTGGATACATTTTTGTTTGAAATCTGCCACCTGTTCTGTCCAATGGTACAGAGGGGAGCTTTTTTACTCTCATTGCCTAGTAGTCTCCCACAATACACAATGCATTGATGATGGTGTTAGTTCCGAGAAATACAGTCTCTGTCCCCTACTAGGATAAAGAGGGTAGAAGGAATCCCACTCTGGTCTTGAAATCCCTCCTTTATGCATGCACATCCAATTGACGAGGTGAGGCTCAGCTGTGTCGTCTCAGGGTCATGTGCTGGGGACAGGCAATCAGTGAGGACAGACAAAGGACTCTGAAGGAGGGATCACAGGCAGACAGATGTTTCTCCTGAGGTCATGAAGTCTCCTCAGCAGATTTGAAGCAGATGGTGCCAGAGGAGCTTGCCCTGTGTGGGGTTTTGAAAAGTTTCTCTTTCCTTTTCCTACAGAGGCTGCACAAGTCCATAGCTGAGAGGGAAAGACGAGAAGGTCTCTGGTGGTGTGTCCCATGGCGAATCGTGACCCACATGGCGGGCCCCGCAGACCCTTGAAGGTCCCAAAAGGGAAGCAGCCACAGAGGGCCCAAGTGGCACGCAAGACTCCCCCACCTGAGGCGATGTTCCTCAGGGTGAGTATGGGCTTGGCTCTCTGGGGAACCTGAGGGAGTGGCATGGATGACAGAGACAGGGTTCTGACAAGGCAAGTTCTGTGTCTCTTTGTGAAGTGTCCTTTCCCATGCCAGGTTCCCCTACCCTAAGACATCCCCACCGGGCTGACCTCCTCATGGGCACATTGATAGCTGGTGTCTCTTTCACCCACCATAGCTCTTATGCAGACCTTTGTTTTCGTTTTGGTTTCATTTTATTTACACTTGATGATGAGAACATTCTCACGTGACACCTCCATTTTGTGTTTCGCACAGCGTCCCACCCGGCCAATGCCCATCCCCACCTCCAAGAGGAAGCATGTTCCAGACACCTGTCCCAGCACTGGGTCACCTGGCAGGGAACGCGAGGCGACAACCCCAGCGCCTGCAGTCAGAAAAGCTGAGGGGAGAGCCTGGTCTTCTTCTGCACTCCATGGTGGGCAGGGAGTTTCTGTCACTGACACCTCTCAGCCAGGGGCCACACGCCTTGTGCAGGATGCCATGCCCCGTGTCCAGCAGACGCAAAACAAGCTCCGTTCTGTGCCCAGCACTCGTGGCCTGGGCCACACCCTCAAGCCTCAGGCACGAGCCACGTTGCCCATTGGGAAATCACCCAGCATCCCACCTCCTGCTGCCGGGAGCGTGTGCCAGGACTCCAATCTCAGCATCAAGGCACCAGGCAAGAGAGCGGCCCCCGACCTCCATGCACCTCTGCCAGAAGGCAGC